>VYZT01044182.1:159863-232188 GCA_013400735.1 Pomatostomus ruficeps | reverse complement strand
CCGGCCCCGGCTCGGCGGGCGCTGGTGGGGCAGCGGCACTGCCGGCGGCGGGCAGCCCCCCCCACCGCTCCCTTTTGTTCCTGCATGCCGCCGGCGCTTGGATCCCCGCCCGGGAAGAAGCCGCTCGGTACTTCCCGGGCTCCGTCTGTGCCTGCACACCCGCCTGAAGGGCATCCTCCTCCGGTAGCGTTGGTCTGTCAGAGCCGCCGGGAAGGGGAGTTTCCCCTTCTCACAACAGCTCCCCGTTGCTTGCCGGTCTTCAGTGCCGGCTCGTCACTTAACTGGACTTACCGTGTGTAAATTCCTTCACAATGTATGCGGGTGTCCCTGCGCCCTGGAGAAGGATTTCCTTATTGACTTGCTGACTGTGCTGCGGCCAGGTATTATTCACATCATCAAAAATATGCCTGTGTAAATCTGCTCGCACGGCTACAGCGCGGCCGCTCTTAGAGCCCAGTTTGCCGAAACTTTAATTGCAGCAGGCGATGTTGTACCGTGAATCTATTTACGTCAGGGCGGACCGACACTCGGTGGGATAACGGCCTCACCAAGGCAATCGCGTGTCACGCAGGGACACATCCTGCTGTTTCCTGGGATGAATCAGAAACAAAAATCAGCCAACAATGAAAATGAGTTTGTGTGGTTTTTAAAGGAATCTGACATGGTAACGTCTGTTAAGGGCACAGTAATTCGGGCAGCAAACCCCCAGTTTTCTCTGGCACAGCCCATGAATCAGCCGGTAAGCAGCATAAACTGTGATCACTCTGCAGCCGAAGATATAAGGCCTCTCAACCCTGGCTGCCGGAGCGTTACGTGTCATTAAAGTAGCTCTCTTGGAGGAGAGGGACTGTCCCAGGAGCTGCAAAATCTATAAACACTTTTCTGATTGGTTTAAAAATTTAGACACAGGAAGCGGATGGTATCTAATAACAGACAAGTGGAGACACTGTTGTCATGGAAACTGAGAAGTCTTCCCCCCGCTCCCCCCCATGCATTAGAAAAAAAATAAGCAGAAGAAAAAAGTCTACATATCATCAGAAATGCCTGCGGACCGGCTTGGCTGCTGTTGCCTTTCCCACAGCATCTGTTGAAACCTGAGAACATGCCTGTCAAATCAAGGTCATTTTACAATAAAACCCTGCACCGCCGGCTCCCTGTCTCCTCCCTGGACGTTGTCCCACACTTTCCATCCAAGGAGGAGTTGAGGAGATGCAGCCACCTGCCCCATGCCCACTGTGCTGCCATGTGCTGATGTTCTGTCCCAGACTGGCCTGCTGCTGGGGAACCTGAGAAAAGCCTCAAAGTAGGAGGACCATGGGGCTTAAAAGGCAAAAGTAACAAGGGATGACTTTTTTATAATCAAATGATCTTTCCATGGGAATCTATGGACATGGTAGAGAAGGTTGGGATTGATCTCCCTCTGTTCCTTTGTATTATGAAGTTATATTAAAATGTAATGATTTGGACTTGCATATTAAGTACATTTCACAGATCTGCATCACCTGTTAAAAAAAAAAGGTGGCAAATGACTCTGGGAAGCCCTGTGCAATGCTTTTAACAGAAAAAGAAAACACAGTTCCGTTATAGCATGCTATGAAGAGAAAATCAGAGATACAAGAATAAAATATACTTCATTGCTGCTGAATGCAGCCTGAGAAAATCAGACTATTATTGTCGTAAATTGAAGTTTTACTTTGCTGGACTATTGAAAGTTTATTGTGTGTGAAAGGAGAGGGCTATTTTGCTTTTGAAGCAGGAGAGAACTATTTCACAGCAAACTCACAAGAAAGGTGTTAATGTTTTTGCTTATTTTCTTGGGCAGCACCCGTTGATTTCAGGTGTTTGTGATAGAGAGATGCCTTTGAGTATTCACTGCATTTTCTCCAAAACATTTCCTTTTGTTGCTCTCTTTAATCTTCTTTTTGCAGTGACCAAGCTGAGAAATGGCACTTTAGTGCTTCACCCACTGTATAAATCATCACTTTGAAATCTTAGATGACCGTTTTGCTTGCATATTACACTTTTTGCATTATTATTTCTTAAGAAAACCAGAGACTGGTGATCAGGTCTTGCAGGTCAGGAGGTAAATCTTGCAGGGCACGGAGGTGAAGATGATCAGTAACCTCTTTACCCACACCCTTAGATCTTGCTGTCCAAAAAACCCAAGGCCTGAGTTTAAAACTTGGTTGCAGGCAGAGCAGGCTGAAGGGATGGTAGAGCCAGAGGGAGCAGTGCCTGCTTCTAATTGAGGAGTCCCTGTTGGCAACTGACCTGGCACCACGGTGCAGGAGGTGGGACCCCCCTCCTTGTGTCAGGGAGAGGCTTAGGGAGTCAGGCAGTTGTTTAATCCAGCTCACCTCTGATTAGACAAATGCTGCTTTTATTTGCTGTGGAGTTCAAGTGGAGAAAGTTTGGCTTGGTAGCGAAAGTGTGCTTGCTTCTAGAGGCGAATTTCCTGTTGTCGGGAGCACTCTTATCGGCAGGAAGGTTCACCGGCAGGAAACGTGTCGGTTACTTGTTTTTACACATTGAAGGAAATGAGCTGGGATTAGGTATCTTCTGCGTTTACCCGTCATCAGCCTCCATGTCTGTGCTACTTAATTTTAGTGATTTTAGTTTGTGAAAGTTTTATGATGTCAGGCATTCCCAAGGGAAATGCAAGGAGTTAAATGCTTGTGTTGTCCTCTCATTTTTTGGCTGTTATAAAAAATCACCCCACCAGCCTCTCTGGGCTATGTTTTCAGAAGTGTCCAATTTGCAGTTTCTACCTTTTGAGCCTCATTGCTGATACTCAGCTATGCTTTTCTTTTTCTTCCCCCATTAAAATGAAAGATCAAAATTCACCAGTTATTTTACTAATAGGAGCAGTTCTTACAGTTCTGAACTGCCTTTCATCATGGATCATAAATCACTTTAGAAAAATTAATGTTCTAATATCCACAGAAATTGTGTGAGCATAGGAAGCTGAAACTTAGCATTTCACATGGACTGCACAAAGTTGCAAGGCAAATTAGGAGCAGAGCTGGGAGTCAGATTAATTGCCCCTTAATTAGCAATTGCTAATGGATTAAAACTTTGAAAACATGTTTGAGTTTCCCAAGCGTACTCATGTGGTGCATATGTGTTTGGGATGTGGGGCCGGGGGTGAGAATATAAGCAGTGGTTCCAGAAAATGCTAGTTGTTTTCTGGTCCCTGCCCAGCATGGCTGGGATGCCAGGTTGGAGGCTTGCAAGGCTTGCAAGGTTACGCACGGGTTTGGACGAAGGTCCAGACTAAAGGTGAGGGTTGTGGTTTAGATCCGTGTGTTCTAGTAAGCGGGGAGGCTGAGGGAAATAAACATTTCTCTGTTGTCAGCTCACAACAGGGTTTTTATGGTGTTAAGCTTTGCAGAGAGTTTTGAGGGGGAAACATGAAAAAGTTATATAAACTTCTAAGAAGCTGCCTGGCATGCTGAATAGCTTCAAGTAGTGGTTTTTGGTGTAGGAGACATCTTGGTGTTAAGAGCTGTTCCTGGCAGGGGAAGCTACCAGGGTTGTCCGGAAGCCCAAGTTGGGCTGGAACAGGGCTAACTTGGCTGATGCTGGAATTTGCCAGTTGATGACTTCAGATGTAACATAACGCAGCATAACTTTGGCCACAATTTTCCCGTATTTGTAATGAAACTTCATTTGGCGTGTTACCTTCTCTTATGACCAGGCCAAAGTAAAATTGTAACAAAATAGTGAGAAAAAAAAAAAAAAAGGACTCCAACAGAGCAATGTTTCATTTAAGTGCAAAACTTACAGCTGTGTATTTTCAGAAGTGATTGGCTGATTCTGGGAAACCAGCCTGAAGCTCTGCAAGGAAGGGCACTTTTTGGGGAGTGATTCTCTCCTAGAGTTTTGGAAATTCTGCTCCATTTAAAATGCCTCAAGTTGAGCTGCGAAGCATGAGAGCAACTCAAACCCTCCCAAACCTCACTGTAAGACTTTAGGTGCCTTTAGCATGCTGGGGGTTTATAATTGTTCTGAACTGAAGCTGGTTGTCTAGCCAAAAGTTTGTACCCTGGGTGCCAGCATAGCCCATGAAGGAGCGAGGCTCTCTGTGTCCCGTTTGTTCCCTTTGAGGATGGATGCAAAGCAGTGGGATAGCCCTGTTCTGGAGGTGGCTGGTGAACGGGGTCCTGGGGAATGGCTGAAACTTGCCAAGGCTGGACACAGGACTTTCAGGTGAGTTGTGTAGGACCACCCTCACATTTGCCCAGGCCCTGGTGGCCACTTGCTTTGCTGGGGATCAGTTCTTCCCCACCACTCTTAGAGAGGTACTTAAGTGAGACATTATGCTCTTAAAAAACTCCATAAAGTGCATCTATTCCATAATGTGTGCAAAAATTGGACAGACTAAGTCTGCTGGAGGTAAAGCTTCTACTTACTATGCTGGACAGTATTTTGTTTTTCTTTTATTTCTCTTGTCTGTAGTCTAAGAGTCTCTGCTGGAAATGGTTTTCTCTGTGTCTGCACTGACTGCAGGACAGACAGATGGCAAGGCTGTGACCTCTGATCAGGCTTGGTAGGTGCCACTGAGTGGAAAGATCTGCCTAGATATTTGACATGGGAACATTAGTAGCAATTTACATCCACGTTAGCTGATACAATGAAATTTCCAACACTGAATGTTTTTACATTTTACTGAAAATAGATTAAAGTCAAGTAAAGACAGGTGTTATTCCAGGAGTTGGATGCTTTTGGCCTGCAGCAGTTTGTTCCTTTGCCCACCTCCCATGTTCTGAGTTGTGGTGGGACCCTGCACTGAACTGTTTGCTCAGGCCAAATGCGAGATTCCCTGGTGGAGTCCTAATGGGAAGCTGCTTACCTGCCACCAGCTTGCTGATAGAGCCTGCTCACCATGTCTCGGCATACTTACTTGTGTTGCAAGAACACTCTAGACTTCCTAAAAGACAGGACTTTATGTACAAGGCAATCCAAGCGAGACTCTGGAAAGCATTTCACAGAATGGCAGCTTTATTGGAAATTGCTTTTTAATACTATTTGGCAAAGCTGTTGTTCTTTTTGTGTAGTTCTCTGCCAGACCTTTGCCTGCCCCACGGAAATGAGCAGTCGCCTTGTGTCTCCTGTGGCGCTGCCTCAGGAGCGCTCCTGCCTGCTCAGCAAGGCTCCCCTCTCCAAACCCTGGCACCTCTGCAGGACCCCACTACAGAGCTGCTTTCTGGTTTATCTCTTGGGCTTCACAGAGAGGCCAGCCTTTTCCCTGGGCAAAGCTGGCTCCTGGCACAGCACACAGACATGAACTGCCCAGCCTGACCCGTCCGTGGAGAACCCTGCACGCTGCTGCTTCCCTCAGTGAGATCTTCTTGTGGACAATTTAATTGCTGCTGTGGAGAGGAGCAGAGGCATTACAGGGGTTATGAGAGGTTATTAGAGATGGGAGGAATGTCTGGATAGGTCTGACCCATCTAGATTTAACTGAATTACATCTCATTTTACCCCCAACTCCAAGTTGTTTTGAACTGGGTTTTACAGTAGATCATTTGTAGAAGCTACTCAATTAATATGTTAATTTTAACACTAGATTTTGTAAAGCTTTTATATTGGAGGTGGTGAAGGGATCCAAATGTTTTGATCCTATTTTTATCATTATCTTCACTGTGTTTTTCTTACTCTGTGCTTTGCAGAGAGTAGTGAAATTTTAATAATTCACTAATATACTTTCAGTTCGTTAACATTTTATCATTTTGGCATGGTGCATATGCTGAAGTCCTTAGTACTCTCATTAAAGACCTGATGTTGCCCCCACATTCTTGCAGCCTTCCAGGTGTGAAAAACCCTAAGTGCAGAGGCTATTCTACTTTTTGGAAAGAGCTTTTCTCTTTTTTGAATAGATACTTATATGAACAAAACATGTAAGGTGTTTTTTGGTGTTTTTTTTTTTATTTGTGTTTCTTTTCTTTTTGTTTGTTTTTTTCTTTGTTTTCTTTGTTTGTTTGGGGGTTTTTTGGGGGGTTTTGGAGTTTCTTTTGAGGGGGTTGTTTGATTTTTTTAAAATAAACTGGAAACATTTATACAAAGATAGCTGCAATGGTTAGGTCAGATCCACTAAGTATCAAGTCTCCAGCCGTTACAAAACTTTACTGTGTAGTCTGGGGAGTGTAAAGATGCAGGGTGTTATTTTGGTATCCATTGCATCATTTTAGACTATGGCATGTTTGGCTTAAGCAGAGATTAATACTGGTGTTAAAATGGTCATGAAACTTTCAGGTGCCTTACCTGGGATAGCACAGTGCTGTTGGTATTAGGAGGGCACAAATAACATGTAACACTTCATGTAATCTCAGTGATTCAGGACGTACATTTGCAGGCATGCCCACCTTGTGTTAAACATGTGCTTTTTAATTGTGTCTGAGTTTGAAATTGGTGTTCAACTTTCATGGTGGCTCTCCTTCCTTTTTTAAAATTCTTTTTTTCCTCTATTTTATCATAAAATATATCTCTCAATTAGTGAATGATTTGTCACTGTTAATTAAATATTGTTAGCACACCACATTATTTCAGGTTTATTCAGAAGGCTTAAGAAGTCAAGCATGGCTTAGAAGGGGGCAGTGTGTAGATACACAAGGCTGGAGAGTGGAAGGGGATGTTCTGGGTTGGGAGCAGTGTAGAGCTAAGGAACATGTAAGAATTTTAGGAGGAGTCATGTTTTGAAAAGAGAGTGGCTGTTGGGACTTCAGAGGGCAAGAGATCACAGTAATAAATACAAGAGATGTTGAGGGAACTGGCTGAAGGTTTTTACTTGTAAAATAGAATGTATTTGCTTCTAGAGGCACCAGGACAGAAACTCGTCTCTTGTAAATTGCTATAATACCATTTGAGTTAGTGGAATTACACTGACTTACACCACCTGATGGTCTGTCAGGTGGTATTACAAGAAGAGTGAGGATGTGAAGAATGGTGGAACTGGAAGAGGTTATAGGCCTGGGCAACAGGGAGGGTGGAAGTTTGTTCAGAAGAGATAGAGAGGCTGGACAAGCAAAGGAAGATCACAAGGTTCATTACAGCTGTATTGGGTTTGATTTGATGATGACATGTCCAGCAAGATATGTCAGCAAGGCAGGCTGAGAGATGGGCTTGGCTGGAAAGGAGAGTCAGTGACAGAAAGTACATTTCGCATGGGCACAGGAGGGATTGGTGTCAGAGTGAATAAGATCATGCCCAGGTTGTGGAGGGTGTGTGTAACAGACCAAGACCAAGGCCACGGCAGGAGCTGCGGGAGAGGATGTGGAGGTACACAACAATCGCTAGACAAGGATGAAGAGGGCCAGACTACCTCTTTAAAAGCCAAGATTGGACAAATGTCTTCCAGTCTGAAAGGAGGAATAGCAGAACCATAAAATATTACTTAGGGTTAAGAATAGAGAGGGAACGATATTGACTTCTTTAAAGACATGAGACATGAATAATCTCTGCTAGTTAGTAAACTTGGAAAAACTGAACCATAGATAAGGTACATCTTCACTGATGTCTCATTTTTCCCCTCCTCACTTCTGTTACTGCAAAGTAGTCTCATGTAATGGTGCAGCAGACCTTAATGTCCTGGGGGTGGTCACAGCAGCGTCACTAATGGGCGCTGCGCTGTGTTGCTGCCGCAGCTGCGCTGTGCCGTACTCTGCGCCGAGCTCTTCTGGGGTGACGCAGCCCTGTCGGCCCCAGCTTACCCTGGGGACCCCCAGCTGGGTGCCGTGCCTGCTGCAGCTGGGATCCTGGGGCAGGCTGCAGTCACGTTGTTGCCCAGGAAATTCAAAGAGGTGTTGGGAAGTCACAGTGTTCTGATTAAACACACCAGCTTTGCAGCTGCAGTTGCTGTACCCCAGATACTAGACCTCAGACCAGGGAGTGGGGCAGTGCTGAACTGCCTATGGGTGTAGGGGAGCAGGGGAGGCAGCAGATGGGTTCCTGCTGGTCTGCCACGTCTGACAAAAGGAGAGCTGGGTTGTGATGAAGAAGGTCTTAGAGAAATATTACAGCTTCAGTTTGTGTTGTGGCTGAACAGGAGATATCACTTGGGATGTAGTAGCTTTGTGCAAGGAGGAAGAAAACACAGATTGGAAGAAATGAGGTAAAATACTGGAAAAATGAGATGAAAATACAGGAAAAAAGAGGAAAAATGTACAAATTAGGCATGTATATTAGGATGGTCACCCTTGTTCACAAGCCCATCTCATTACTGGAGCAACTGTAACCCATTCACAGTCCTGGGCCCCAGTGCAACAACTGGAAACAGCCTGACTGGAAATGGGACTGACTTAATTGTACCAAGACAAGAAAGAAAGGCCCTGAACAATCCAGCATGAATAGTGAAAACTATGTGTGTTTTAAAAATCCTTTGGTTTTTTTTAAGCTGGGGTGCATTTCTGACAGGTGGGGAAATCCCCATTCCCTATTAATGACTCTGGTGATCTCCCAGTCTAGCACCTCAGAAGCAGCCAGCCTGGATGGAAAAGTCAGTGTCTTTAGAAACTGAAAGCATTTTGGCTTTCCAAGTGGAATGATTTGTGTCCTGGTTGTAGGGAAAGCTGCCATTGCAGGAGTTTGAGAAAAAAGGCTGAGCATCTTGAAGCCGATGTCTCCTGGGGAAGGCAAGGAAAGATGTGGTGGGCTTGGAGGCACAATAATGGATGTGAAGCCTTTCCCCGTGGGTCACTCGTGGGTTCTTCCCAGAAAGCAGTAGTTCCCTGTTGCAGTGCCTGTCTGTGGCTGGGAATCTGAGCGTCTGCTCCTGTTCTGGCGCAGTCGCCAGGAGGTGGAGGACTGGTGTGTGCTCCTGCAGCAGCCTGGCTGTGGTTCCTAGGGGGCTGACAAGGAGGCCATGTGTCCTCAGCTGTCACCCAGGCTGGTTAGAGACTGTGGCTGTGGGATCAGGTTGTCTGATGGTTTCTGCCTGTTCCATTGAAGGAGTGGAGCAGATGAGAGGGCCAGGCACAAGTGTATAGCCCCCAAGCCCCTTTTTAAGGGTGTAATTTTACAATGCTGGTGGCAAAGGCTTTTTTTTTTTTTTTTAACCAGAAAAGCAGTGTTATCTTTCCTCAAAGTGCTGCATGAAACAGCCTTTGCTATGCTGATGTTGAGAACAGTGTTAGTCTTGCCCACTTGCCCTTTCTCCCTTTGAGAGTTATGTCCCAAGCCAGTGGACTCTGCCCACTCCCTGTATGGTCTGTGCTTGGTTTATTTGATCTACGTTTCCTCCTGTCTTGCTTCTTTTGCACTCTGCTCAAATGAGGATGCCCTATCATGGTGTGATGTGGACCGTTCAGGAAATACTTTGAAATCTGGAGCAGAATTTCTTTATAGTAATTTTTATTCTGAGTTTGTGTTCAAACTTGCTTGCTACTGTTAGCTGCTGCTGGTTCTGTGGGGATACAAGCTGGGACCACAGAGCAGCAGGGATTTCAAGCACCCTGCTCTCTCAAAGACATAGGGTGGAAAAACAGTTTTCTTTCTGTCCCCAAAAACCTACAGTCGATATAAGGTATTCGGAGCAAAAATTGCTCCAGTATAGAAGTCTCTAAACCAATATAATTATTTGTCCTGCTTTCATGTTTCATATGCTTTAATTAAGCTCCTGTCACCTGCTAATAACATAGGGATATTGGGGAAATTTGGAAGATATGCACAGTATTATTGGCATTTCTCAAGCAGCTGCTCCTGGCCTGCTTACATTCAGTGGATTTCTTACTGTCAAAAACACTTTTAGCACATGAATGAATGGGCAGTAAACCACCTAAATATTGATTAATGTTGACAGAAACTTCCCTCCCACCTCTCACTCATTCAAAACAACAATGATGAAGGCAGCAGAATTCAGCTCTTAGGCTATTGGAAAGAGATAGGTTTATTTCAAAAGTAGAGCTTTGCTTTGATGGGGGCTCTTGAATACTAGTATTAGGAATCATAGGACATCCTGAGTCAGAAGTGACCCACAAGGATCATTGAAGTCCAACTCCTGATACTGCACAGAGTAGCCCCAAGAGTCACACCATGTGCTTGAGTGTGTTGTCCAAACACTTCTTGAGCTCTGCCAGGCTTGGCGTTGTGACCACTGCCCTGAGGAGCCTGTTCCAGTGCCCAATCACCCTCTGGGTGATGAACCTTTTTGTAGTATCCAACCTAACCCTCCTGTGACACAACTTCAGGCCATTCCCTCAGTCCTGTCACTGGGCACCACAGAGCAGAGATCAGTGTCTGCCCCTCCTCTTCCCGTCACAGGAAGTTCTAGACTGCAATGTGGTCTCCCCTCAGTCTCCTCCAGGCTGAACTGACCAAGTGATCTCTGCTGCTCCTCATACAGCTTCCCCTCAAGGCCCTTCCCCATCTTTGTGGCCTCCTTTGGACACTCTCTAACAGCTTTTTGGCTTTTTTATATTGTGGCACCCAAAACTGTCCCCAGCACTCGAGGTGAGGCTGCCTCAGTTCAGAGTAGAGAGGGTCAATCCCCTCCCTTGCCCGGCTGGCGATGCTGGGCCTGTTGCCCCCCCCAGGACACGCTTGGCCCTCCTGGCTGCCAGGGCACTGCAAACTCATGCTCAGTTTGTCATCCACCAGGACCCCCAGGTCCTTTTCCACCGAGCTGCTCTCCAGCCTCTCATTCTCCAGTCTGTCCATACATCCAGGGTTGCCCCATCCCAGGTGCAGAATCCAACATGAGTTGATGGTTTCCAAATGCAAGGGACAAGAGGTGCAGCCTAGGTACGGCATCTGTAGGTGAGGAAGTGCCTTGTCTTTTATAAGTGTTGAAGTAAGCAGCATGGCACTTTGGAAAATCATTCGTGCCAGTATGGGCATGAACGCTGGCAAAAATTGAAGCTTGTCCCTTTTCATGCCAAAGTCTATTGATTGTGATAGTCCTAGCTGATTTCAGTGAAGATTTTGCCTCAGCAAATAGCTTGGCATTTGATCATGTAAGTAGTTTATATTTCAACTCTACCTTTGTTTATTCAGGCGGGCTCCCTAGGGATGCAGTGGCGGTTGCTTGTGGTTTTATGGATGCACAATTTGATACTCCATCGCTGTCACTGATATAGTGATGGTGATAATGGTTATCACTAACTTGTATCCCAGTGGTAGGTAAAGTGTTAGTATTTGGCTGTTCCTCAGACATTCTTGCTCTGTCAAGTGCATCTTCCATTGATACCAAAGGTGATTTATGTGACTATTCCCATTCTGGCAGTGTGAGTGATGCACATATGGCTCTTTGGAGCCAGTGGATGAGAAGATCTTGTAATACACAGGTGTGCTGCAACTTAGATTTTTATTGTTGAAACTGTGATATCTTTATTTTGTTTGGAACAACATGCAATCTGTTACTTTTTGTGCAAAATTCAGCATTTTACCAGCCAATGAAATGAGAAGCAGAGGGCCAGACTCAGGCCCCTGGGAGCATTGTATTGGTCTTTATTGACTTGCAGACTCTTAAGCCCGTGGACTGATCTCAAAGTCTTGTGACACTGCAGGAGCAAGTGAAGATGGGCTGTCAACACACTTGTCTTGGGGTGATGAACTCTGTCGTCTGATGACTCAACCCAGGTAGCAGCCTTGCCCCGAGTTACTGTTACCAGGTCTCTGTCTTGGTCACCATGCTGTACAGAACTGCAAGAACATAGTTGTCTTTATGTTTAGTTGGCTAAACTTTTAAAGGAGGAAACAGAGAGACAGATGTGGGTAGCAGGATCACCAAAAACTTTTTTTAATAGCTAGTAAGGCTAACCCCCCCTAAAATGGCTAAGTATCAGGCTAAAGAACTGCTTTGTCTATGAGTTTCAGAAGAAGGAGACATGGTTAAGCTAAAGAAATGTGTATAAGGAGTTTATTACAATATGTTAATTACCACTGCCCATAGTTATCCGTTATTAATAAAGCGATTTCCTTCAAGATAAAATAATGAAATATACATTTTCATGTATCTTTGTCAGTCAGAAGCCCAACAAGATATTCCTGTTCTACTTCTATCTTGTGGTATAAAATAATGCAACTCCACTGAAGTCAGAGGTGGATAGCTGGGGAGAAGGCAGCTTCCTTTTTTGCTAGAGAGCTTTAATACAACATTGTTTTATTTCTGCACGTTAAAGTTAATAACACTGTAAGTGTATTTTGAAGTTAAGTCTTTCCAGGATCTCTATATGTTAAATATCTGCGAACAAACTTTATAGTTGCTCTGTAGGCCCTCATGATACATCATTTTCAGCTGCCTTCTATCTATTACATTTTATCTGCCTGCAAAATCCATTTCTAATTCTGGCCATATCTCCTTTGCGATCACTTCCCAGAAATCTATTCCCAGGATTCTCCTTATTTTAGTGAAATATCTCTGCTTCAGCACCTTTCCCAAGGTGGCTGATCTAATCAGGGCACTATCAGTTATCATTTCTCATTTCCTTTGCTAGCTCTGTCAAATGCAATGCACAGGCTAACAGAGTGACATTCAAATACTCTCAGTGACCAAGACAATTTCCCTTTCTTTTACCCTGCAAAACTGGATTTGTATGTGGCTTCTTAATCACATGCCCTTTGCTCTAGGAATGTGACTTATAAAATGCACTGTGGGAAGAGTTAATGTTAAGCAGATGAAATAGCTGCCTCTTTATTCATCACAGTTAAGTTCCATTGATGTTGACCATCTGGATTTAAAATCTCATATCCACAACTACTTTTTTTCAGGTAGAGAAGAGCAATGCTTCATTCCTGCCAGCTGTGTAAGAGAGCCCTGCTTTGCCATCAGAGAAATGAAATTTTTTACCTTCCTGTTGCAGGAATTTGTTACCTCACTGTTGCTAACCTCCATTCTTGTCTTTTTCCATGTACATGTTTCTCTTTTAAATAGGAGTGTGACTGTGTGCAGAGGTCAGCATACACCAAACAGGGTGCTTGTGTTTCTCAAATAAAGAGTCACTTGCGTAGCTGGATCTTCTGCTAAGGTTAAATGTGATTTCTATAGACCCAGGCCCAGCAGTAGCGTCCGGTTTTGGCCTCTATTTTTTTTTACCTTGGGTGACAAACCTGTTAGTGTTATTGTAGATTGCTATCACAGACTAATGTTTATTCTCATAAGTGTGTGGCTGACTATTCCATCTGCTCTGGAAGACAGTTATCCATGTGCATCCTCACAGCCCTTCCTTCTTTGCACCATTTAACACTTGCTGTCACAAGCCCTGCTGTGCTGCAGACTCATTTCTCCAATGGTTTTTGTGAGGGCCGAAGCCTAAATCTTGCTTTTTAGGGGGTGAGCAGGGAGCAGGCATTCACCAGACTGGCTGGGAGTGGGAAGAGAACTCTCCATGCACCTGTCCTGTCTGCAAATCGCCATGCAGTGCAACACTAAATGATGCTGGGAGCTTACTGTGAGCTCAGCTCTTGCTTTCTTTTGAAATTCATAGAACCTGTTTTTTTGGGTCTTGTTTTCCCCCCAGTGTGTGAATGAAACAAACCTATCTTGCAGTCTGCAGCAGACCAACATATGTATTTCCCCTGGAGCCTGTTACAGGTTACAGAATTGAGTTTATTTGTTTCAGACAGGGGGAGAAAAAATTAGGAAAATAGGTTTTAAGCTGACAAAAAGAACCAGTCTGATTTGTTATTTATGGCCCAAGATACAACACCAACCAGGTTCTCTGTGTTCCAGCTCTTTGGTACATCTTTTGGTGAGCCATATCCCAGATTCATGAGCTTCCAGGGCAGGGTATTTGCAGTCCCTCCAGCCTGTCCCTTGGACACTGTTCCTCTGGTTGGCTACGGAGCTGCAAACTGGGGAGCATTTGCCCTAGCAAGGGATGGCAGAGCGAGGATCTGGGTGTCCTTAAATGGTAATTTCCAGTGTGGCTAAATAACAAGGATAGTGTCTAATGGCTTAAAAAGCTGCTCATAGCAGCATTTTTTCTAGCTGTTTCTTCACTGTAGGAAGGTAGAAAAATCTGTGTTAAAATAATAATTAAATGCTGACAGTACTAAATTTCTACCCAGTGTGAGTTGGCAGCAGTTGCAAACCAAAACATTAGGTCATTAAAGAGAAAAGAAAAACCTGATTAAATACCTCTGAATGTTTTTCTGATTAGGTATTCTTAAACAGAACATGTGGCTGTAATAGAAGGTTGTACTTGACAGCAGCAATTGCTTTTGAGGGGAAAGGTAAAATACTCAAGTTTTAATGTGTATATATGTGTATTTCAAAGGATTTCTTGCTGATCTTAGCTATGAACCACCACCAAATCTCCCTGCCAGGAAATATGTGAAATCCCTTCAATGTTACATTTCTGGAAAGAACAGTTACAGTGACTAATGTGCTCATGGTTTTGTTTTGGTCTCTTTTTCCTCTTCTCTGGCTAGACAGAGTTGATTTCGCACTTGAGAGTCCAATAGCCTTGTGGACTTTGCTGTAGCATCAGTAGTATTGACGCACTGGGAGGCTCCGGGCTGGCTGTAGTGTACGTCCTGCAGACACAGAGAGAGAAGGGTTTCTGCCCGGAGGAGCTTGCTGCTGTGGGGTGGTTTGTGAAGCCAGGTGTGGATTCAAAGGGGAGAAAGAATGGTGTTGGGTACAGAAACCCCCCCTTACTTCATGGCTGCTCATGGCCAGTGGTCCTCTGCTCCTAGAGGTGAGCTGAAGGGTTTTTTGACTGTATTTTATTAAAGCACTGTTGGCTGAGGAGACTGCAAAGAAAAACGTGTCAAAAGGTGCATTTATATCCTGCCACTTTTTACCTCTTGTTTCTTCATTTGATGGGCTCTATCCTGTATTTGCTCCAGTGTACTCCATAGTGATGTTTTAGGGGACGATACCTACAGCACATGTCTGGCACCCCTTTCAGGTCCCCTTTAAGGAATGTTGGTGGAGATAGCAAGGAGGGGAGTAACCAGTTGCTGGGGAGTTTTGGTCACTGTAGCAGAGTTGTGGCTGCTGGCCCAGTGGGAAGCCCTGGATCTTGAGAGGAGTCAGTTGGATGCTGAACATCCCCTCTCCAAGTGCCAGGAGCATCTCTGAAGGCTGTATGACTTCTGTGGCCAAAACAACTTCCCAAGCATATGCTGAGTGTGGAAGGATGTTCTGGCTCTTGTGGCTCCTGTTCCCATTGTATCAGAGCAACTCATTGTCTAGTGTGTGTCTTAAGGTGAGCCCTGAGATACCACAGGGTCATCCTTCCCTCTCCCTGCCTTCTGGCCTTTCTTTGCATGCTTATATTTGAGAAACTGAGGAACATGTGGTAAAAGAGAGGATTCACAGATTATTTCAAACTATTCTGTTGTTCAAAGATTTAGCATGGGGTAATGCAACTTTTCCTGTGTTATACTCCTGCCTGCACCCAGAATATGCATAGGAATAATGGTCTCACAAACATAATTTCTGCTACCTCCAAGAGGTAGGGGAAAGGTTCATCTGAAGGGGTTTGAAGAAGGCTTAGCATCTTGTGCTTAAGATTTTACTTAGCACTTCTACTGGACTCTTTTAAGGTCAACTGGCATATTCATTTTTCCGTCGGGAGCTGTATAAGTTACACACTTTTTTTTTTTCTTCACTATGCATTCCAGAAAGCAATTTATCAGGAAGAGTGGTTCTAGTTTAATCTCCAGATTATCTGTGGTTTATTTTTCCTCCTATATGAAGGGGCTAAATAATCTGCTAACTGTAATTCAGACAGAGCTGGGGTCTCTGTATGGGTATATGTGTGTCCAGATTTGAGAACTATTTTTTTGGTTTCAATGTTGCAGCTGTATGGCCTGAGCACATCAGTTATTTAGAGGTGAGCACAGGTGCTCCAGTGAGCCTGGCCTCTGCTCAGGAGTCAGGTCCTGAGCCCCCTGGAAATACTCTGGATTTGGAAAGCAGAACAAAAGCCATATTTATGCAAATGTTAGAGCAGTGATTTTTTGCAGTTAAATGCAGTGACCAAGAACAATGGAAAATTTTGGCTGTATTTCTCTCCTCTATGAAGATGTGCCAAGCAGACCCCAACATATGGGGTCAGGGGACTGCCTGTGGTTGTCTGGGTCTTGGGCTGTGTCCATCCCAGTCCTGGTGGGAGCAGAGTGACCTGCTCTCATGTCTGCTGTCTTTGCTGACCTGAAGCTCCTGCCTCAGTCACAGTCCTGCAGAGTGGCACATGCCAGAATATCCCTCCGCAGTGTGCTGTGGCGGAATTAAAGTCCCCTGCCTGAGGACCCTTCCTCATGAGAATTGGCCACCACTAGATCTTAGTGACAGAAAGTGGCTCTGGGAGCTTGGCCCTCGTATCTCCAAGTTCATGGGTCCTTGTAGTACTAGCACTGGATTGAGACAAACTATTTCTCTACTGAAATTAATGTACTTGACCCTATGGAGTGCAAGGTAGCCAAGCAGTTCCATGCCATTAATCTCCAATTGCTCTTGTCAACTATTATATTCATTAATCTGGGGCTAAACAGTGGTTTAGTTTGTCAGCATGAACCATGATAAGATTTTTTATCTTCTGGTTAGTGTTGAGTTAGTATCTAGTTGGCAGCTTTTGCAACCCTGTAGCCCAATGCCCTCGAATTTCACCGGTCTCTGCACCAAAACTAAAGCTCAGCATTGGTTCTTCTACTAAATGTGCCTTCAGAACCAGCTCGTTTTCCTGTGCCTGGATGGCTGGTTGAGGGAAAGCTGACCGATGCTCAGGTACCTTGTAGACAGGGGCTGACTGCTTTTAGTTCTACATGGTGCATCACCTAGTCCAAGACACTCAAGAGGCAGCTCCCAGACGGGCTGCCTTTTCACCCTGTGACCTCTTTAAGCACAACTTGAAGGGAGGTGGGTTGCGTTGTTCCTGTACACATTCACACACTGATTTTATTGCTTCACTTAGCAGAGGAGGAGCACTCCAGGCATTCCGCAGCAGAAATTCCCCTTATTCTTGGACACTGCCCAAGGGTTACTCATGAGAACAATAATTGCTAAAAAATAAGGATGCTGAGCAGTAAGACTCGTGGAGTGCTTTGATAAGGCAGGCTGTGATGATTGTGTATAGAGAAGCGTCCTTTTGTTGTTTGAATGGCTATAAAAGGCTTCAATAGCTCTTCTCTGGCAAACTGCTGGCACGCGTAGTCAGGAGTTCATCTGAGCAGGTTTTGCAAGCTCAGTGCCACTGTACACATACTGATCTGCGGCTGCTCCTGAGCTGAAAACTGTGTTTTAATGTATTAAGTTCTGCCTGCACCCTTCTGTATAGAAGTCTTCTTTTAAAAGTATAAGTAAAACAAGAAGGAAGAATGTGGAGATGTTTTAACATAGCAAAAAGCATTTTCTTCCTACACAGTGCCATTTCGGAGAGGGAACAGCTTCTCCTGCAGTTCTGTTTTGGTCTAGGTCTCTCTCTTCAGAGATTTAAACATTCGCTTATATCAGTTCCTCAGCTGGTGTGTATCTGTTGACATAGTGTATATACTGACGTAAATCATGGTCTGCATTCAGTCCTCAGGATTTAAACATGGTCCTTTGACAAAGCTGTAGCATGAGGGCTTTGGGGTTTTTTGTTTTTGTGAGAAGAACATTGACATCATTATCAATAGTTAAGGAAAAAGATTAGGAAGTTGCTTTTTATCCTGACATCTCTAGCATTTTTTTGCATTTAACAAAGCTATTACCCTTATGCAGTAGATGGGGATCATAATGCTCCAGGTGGAGCAGGCTGTAGCACACCTGGAGCAAAATCCAGATGTGCTGGGTGTTTGTGAAGAGTTGGCACTGCAAGGCTTGTTATTCTCTTGGGAAGGTGCTTGCACCTGGAGGCAGGTTCATGCTGGTGGGGCACACAACATGCTCTGGTTTTGCAGCTAGTGCTGCTTCAGGTCTGGGGCAAAGCAGGGATTTCCAGAAGTCCACGAGTAAAGCTGGAGCACAAACCCATTGAAAATCTGTGTGTGTCCAGGTAAGTGGCTGCCATCACTCACAAGCCATTGCTCTGCTCAGCAGAAATGGAAAGGAGCACAGTTGGGAACTGTTGGGACTGCTGTGCCTGGCCATGGGAGTTTTGCTTTCAGGTTTTATTTGTCCATAGATTTTTTTTCTAGCTGAAGTAGCATTTGAGGAGATAAGGTAGCAACTTTAATCTCTATTCAGGCTATCTGTAAAAAGGTGGTAATTATCAGAGACTGAGATAAAATCCTGGTTGTAATGAAGGATCTCAATGACTTTTGAGGGTACTGAGATCATCTGTGGTAGGTTGGCCTCCTCAGCTCTGTTAGATACTCTGTAAAAGACTCTGTCAGGCCGCAGGAATATAGTTCTCTAATTTTGATCTCTTGATTTCTTCTGTTGCCCTGGTTTTGTTTCTTGTTTTCTCCCCAAATTTAAGCATTGTTATGTTTTCATCCTATGTCCCACACATGCATTCTTTTGCTAATGAAAGAAAGGAAATGATCATGCTCAGATTTCAGTCTTTAAAAAACAAGAGCATCAGTTTGATTCTATTTTATCTTTGATCAGGTTACGAGGGATAAAGTTGACCTTGTCTGAAGATAATGGATACCATTATACTTAAAGTTTATTAAGTGCAAAGTGATTTGGAAATAAGCCTGGGTTTTTTCCTGTAAAATTTAAAGGTATCAAATAAGCTGAAGTGATTTTGGATGTGGTGTTTGGGACTCTTTTTTCCCTTCAGTTCTTCAGATTTGTGCTACAGAAGAGAAGGTATTTGAAACTGTTGAGTGGAAATAAGTAATGCCTAAACTGTGTTGTTTGGGTTTAAGACTTCAAGCTAATTCAACTGTTAGTAGGACCACTCTTAAACAAGTCCTTTAGGCTGATGTAGGTGACTTCCTGCTGTAAATACCATGCAGTTTCTATTTGATGTAGTTTGATTTCATTACAAAATTTCCGCTTGTTCATCTGCTCTGCTATGATTTCTTTGTGTATTGTGAAAGGAACATCCATCACAGATTTTTGGTGGGCCTACATGTTACCAGCTTGTTCAAGACCTGCCCTCATGCTGCAGTTGTTGCCAGTCATAGGGGTAAGGCAATCACAAAGTATTCCCATCCCATCCTCTGCTTCTCCAGCTTGGAGACTGCAGTCAAACAAGGTGATTTTGCCTGCCTGGGTCCGTAGGAGTCAATGCATTTTGGTTGCAGTACTGAGGACTGTGTAATTGGCAGTGGTGGTGATGAGACTAAAACTTCAAGGTGTTCTGTCAGATCTGACAGGGAGTTGCCTGCTTGCTTTCTGTTTGGCAGTTCATTGTAAAACCACAGCTACAAAAGGATGTTCCTTTTTTTTTTTTTTTTTTTTTTTTTTTGCCTCTTCTAGGCAACCTAGGGAGAAACTGTTAAGAGTGTGCTCCTGTCTGTGGCTCATATCTGTCATCATGCTGTAGACAGACATCTTCTCTTCTTGCAAAATATGGAAGATTTCCAGTTAGTTGTGTGGAAAAGGGGGCAGTATTTTTTTCCTAGAATTTTCTTGTTATTCTCCCATGTAAGTTGTTCACTGTTTTGCGTTCACTGTTTATACTTGAAGATTTTTAAGAAGAGGATTGATACTTTGAACCCTTAAAGAGCAAAATCAGGCAAGGTGTAACTGGCTTTGATTGCTGCTTTGGTCTATGATGCTGTGCTCTTTTCACTGCACCACAGATGAAAGCCTGTGTTTATGCCTAAAATAAAATCTGATGCTCACCTGAGCTCAGTTATTTACTTGGAGGAAAAAAGTTTCCTTAGACATGAGAAGGCTATTTAAAAATCTGCGTTGGACATTTTAATTGCAGCAAGTGATGAGTCCTTTGAAGTTTTATTACCTACTATATACTTGATTCAAAAGTTGCCTTTTGCAATAGCTTAAGGTTTTTTATTTGCCTGAGATTATTAACATTTCTGTTTCAAGCTTTGAAAGAGAAACTTTCTGAGCATGATTATGAACATTAGGTTAATGCATAATCCCCACTCAAAGGTTCTCCTAGATTTCCATGTGCTTGTTTAGAGGCCATTTAAAGGTGCTTAGCTTTAATTGCCATTATGTGAGCACACAGAAATAAGGATTGGAGTCTTACCAATTATTCTGTTCACAAATTCATTTTTAGTTCGTCTCAGAGCTGTTCTGAGTTAAATTTGCATTGAAGTTACTGGGACTTTTAAAGGTATTTATCCAATTGGGCTGAAGATTTTGTTGTCTCCTTATTTAAATACTCAGTGGTTATACCTTTCTTGATCTTCATGTAATTACTGAGGATTTATTTTTTGTGACATGGTTTTTGGAGGTATTTTATCTGCATGCAAACTTTTAGCTGCTGACATAGAAATAATACAGGCCTGTTTAGAAATGGCACAAATGTTTGAGTTTTTTGTGGCTTTCAGTAAGCTGCAAGATCTTAAATACTTGAATTGGATAGGAAAAAGGAACCTTGTCTTTTAATAGCCTTCTCAAATATTACTTGGAGGACTGGAACTGGGAAAAGAAACTGAAAGATCTTCCACCATCCGAGAGAAGCCTTTTCTGTAGTCACAGCTCCTACTTTAGTGTCTTATCTAAAGATCTGTGAAGTTCACAGGGGAATTCAGAGTGAGTTATTGCCAAGTAAAAAACTCGAAATGCATTTCTAGAATGCAGGAAAAGATTGGTGTGTGGGGAAGTCTCTTTGGTGAAGCCTGCCTAATACCATAAAGCCACAATAAGGCTGAGAGAAAAAGAAATCAACCATGCATTACACTGCAAAACAGAGTAGAAAATATATTTTTATGTGCTTATACTGTAAAATCAAGAATGGACTTGTAGAAATCATACAGAAATACCCTGTACTTCATGCAGTGTGTTACCCAAATTATGAACAGCTTTCTAGCACTGAAGATACTAACCCCAGTGTCAGTAGCTGCGAAACACAACAGGTTCAATTCTGTCACGTCAGAAGATTTCAAGCTGTCCCTGTCCTTGATTGTCCCACCCATGTGCATCACTGAGCATGGGGCACTCCAGAAGCTGGGCTCTGTGGGTTTGTGGTCCCTTAGCTATCCATCCTCTCATATGTATATTGAAACCAATAACATGGGCTGGCGAGGAGAACAAAAATGCTGTCTCGAGCCCTGTCTCAACCAGACCTTAGGAGCACAAGAAGTGCCCCAGTTAATTGGAATTAGTTAGTTGAGCTCAACACCCTGCTGTCAGGGAGACGCCACCCAGCAGCCTCCAGCCCTGTCCCACTGGTGGTTCCAGCCTGCGTGGTGGGTGTTCATGTTCCCCCCTAACGGTACTGTCCCTGCTGCTGCCTGGGGGAGCTCGCACTGCAAGTGATGCTGCTCTGGAGAAATAAAAAAGTCATGTGTGGAGGGATATCTTCATCAGCTTCCTTCACTGGCCTTGCAGGGCTGAGTTTCTTGTCCTTAAACCTACCATGTTGTGCCCTGCTCTCTGTACCGGCCCAAAGCCTTGTATGTCACTGTGTACTCGGCACGGCGTTCACCCAGTGGCGTGGCCTGGCACCTTAACCTCTGATTCCCATTCAGCAAGTCAGTTTTTTTCCATTTTGCCTTTACATGTTTTTTTCTAAAGAACTTTTTTAAGCTCAGGGGTTACTAAAACATTTTATGTATTATTTTTTTAACATTAATATTTTTTGTTTAGTTAAAATCCTCCTCCTTTCTGACTAAACACCCTGTGTGTGTTTGGTGAAAGAAGGTTGATCAGCTTTTCATTAAAAAAATTTCAGTTAGAGTAAAGCTTCTCATTTGCAAAAAATACTGAGGTTATGATTTTTTAGGTCTCAAGCCCAGTGTACATTTCCAGGTTATCATGGAAAACAGTCTCCACCAGACTTTCTCTGGGAAAAGCAAGTGCAGTTTGTCATGAATCCCAGCTAATTTATTCCCTGTTCCATAAATGTTATCCCCTACCAGTCCAAAGGCTGTCATTACGCTGCTGTCATTAACCATCTGTTTAGCATGTAAAACTCCTCGGGGCAGGGATCGCATCTTTGCTTTGTACTGTGTAAAGCTGAGCCTGTGGCTAACACTTGAGAAACAATTAATGGTAATGCAGCTCAGTAGGGTACTGGGATATCAAGCTAATAAGAGTGGTATAAATGCCTGGCTGGATGGGATTAGAGGGAACTTCTGTGTCCCAGTGGTGTGTCTCCAGCAGGTGAGGGGAAATAATCTTAAAACATTGCGTGACAAGGAGCCGTGAGAAAATAGACAGCATTTCTGAAGGATGTAAAAGAGAAAAGAATCCAAAAGAATCACAGTCTGGGCATGTGTTATGCTTTATTATTATTATTTTAATGAGATTTTTACAAACTAAATATATTTTTCTCTACCATAAAATAAGGGATCACTTCAGAACATTGGTATCACTAGTGCCTGCATTGTCCTTTGCATGGTCTTGTGCATGCATTATAAGTCGATGCTTTATTGTATTTTCCTTTGTATCTTAATGAACCCTGTGTGTCGGGGAGAGAGAAAGAAGCTCAGTAGATTTTCATCTTATGTTAATCCATCAAAATCAAGTTAGTTGCAGGAGATGGAGGAGGTGCGTGTGCGCGCAGACGTCAGCGCCCATGCGAAAGCTTGCCAGTTGCCCAGCAACCTTCCCGGAGGAAGATGGATGTCCTGCCACCCGCTCCGCTTTTAGCTGAGCTACAATATATTCACGGTACCACATCCGCTGTGCACGCAGGGGCTGGGCACAGGCTCAGCTGCTGGGGAATGTCAACTCTCTCAATGGTTGGCTCTTGTGCCAGGGCTAGAGAAAATGCATTTCATGCCATCCTCGTTAAAACTGTTAATTTGGTTGACTACATCACGTTGGTTTGGGAGCAGGTGCTGTGAGCTTGTTCAAATTGATAGTATTGCTCTTCCCCTCCATCAGGCTCTTAAAGCTGTATTGCCAGCAGGATCTCTCCCTGCTTTCAGAAAAGTCCTTATCTGTAGTAACAAACAAAATCATTGGCTGAAGGAGCTCAGCAAATATGGTATGTGTCACTGGCCTTGCTCTCTTCAGTAGTTTCTTTTGTTCCTGATTTGGGCTCAGCTGGCATGGCCAGGTCTGACCTCCACATTGGCTGAGCTTCCCTGTCGTATGGTTGACCAGCATTAGGACCAACCACACACACAGTGGGCTGGGCGCTGTGGAGTTGCAGCCTAAGAAGCCTTTGGAGGAATCAGAGGGCTCTTTCTGTTGAAGAGTGTTGTGCAAAGCCAACATTTTGATGCCAAATGGGACTTGATGGTGTCTCCTTAATTTTATGGAATATTTAATTATTATAGGATGCATTTATTCACTATTTGGATTCCTTTAGAGGATGTGTCAATCTTGTTCTCAAGGATGAATTTAAAATTCTTGCACATTTACAATGGTTGGACTAAATCCTGCTGAAAAGCTCACACAAAATCCTACCTGTGTAATCGCAGATATCTTTCATGGTCTGCCTCTGGTGCCTTTATTTATGTTGACAAGCTTTTTACTTAGAGTTTGATTCAGGAAAGCTGTTACGAATGTATTTGACTTTAAATCTTTTTATCGGCCTATGGAAACTAATGAACTTCTTGACAGCTTGAAACTTGAACGTGTGCTCTGCTGGATCTGGACCTGTGCGAGTGATGTTGAGAGAGCAGAACCTGGGAGCCTGAGGAAGGCATAAAGGGCTATGCTGGTGTAGGTGCCGTTGTATCAGGTTCTTTGACCACTGCAAATTAGGGTATTGAAACATAAAAGGGATATCAGAGAAAGCCCCAATTCTCCTAAAGGGAAAAAATTTTGCAGCCCCTTAAGCTGAGAAAAATCTGCCCTGACCCAAGGAACATTGCTGTGCTTCATCTGTGTTGCTCCCTCCATCGCCCCACCTGGAGCAGCTGTTAGTGGGCATGCAGCTGCTGTGAAGCTGTTTCTTGCACCTCTGTCCTGGGGTGGCTTGGTCCATGTGCCCGTGACCTGAGGGGAGCAGGGACTGCCTCTAAGCAATGGTGTTTTTGTAGGCAGGCAGGGAAAACTCAGAGCAGCACTGAGCTGCTTACGGGATGGCAGCATAGCTCTTGCTTACTCTGAGCTTGTATATACAGCAATTATGTGTCATTTCAAATGCACTTTCTGGTGGCTATTGAACCTGTTATGTCCTAAAGCATATAGTGTGTGGCTCTTGATTGAAAAGCTGCTGTTCTGTCTCTGTTCTTCCACCTTGCAAGGACTCTTTCTTAGTCATTTTGTTAAAGTCCTTCAACTCTAGATTGGTAACTTCCATCACCTGATGGTGGATCTTTGTTCAATGACAGCTGTTGGTTTTGTCTGTGCTGTTTCTAAAGTATCTGTGTACAGGGTGGCAGAGGAAAAGACCTGGAAGTGGGACCTTGGATGCCTGAAGTTCAAAGGAAGGAATGTTTTCAGAATGCTGGTGTACTTATTTGTTGGGAAACAAATCCAGTTTGCCTGGATAACAGCAAAATGCAACATATTAAGATTTAGACTAATTCACAGGTTGTTGTGGAGAAACAAAAAAGTGGGAAAGTGGGATCGGGGAACAAGTTGTTTGTGTCCCGGAGCACAACTCGTCATATTAATTCCTAATTACAAGATTTGTGTCTTGTCATCTCTTTAGCCAAATTCAGCAGGTGTGGGTCCCACTCCTTTTGACAGAGATAATGATTTGCTGCTTATGGGTTCCCACTTCAGGAAAGGTCAAAGAAAGACTTTCCTTCCCATGGTTAGATCAACTCATTTTTTTTTCTGCCTTCACTGAGGAGTCAAATGGGAATGTGCTGTAAACTGCATACTGAAAAGAATAGCAGTTGGGGTCTGGGTAGGGAAGTACTCTCACCCTTACCAGTGCTGGTCCTAACAAGTACATCATTAATCTGTACTGTGAAGACTCCTGGTGACCCTGGTTATGACCTGTGATCCTGCCTTTACTCCATGTTCTATAAATACAAAACAAAAAGGACTGTTTTCCATCTTAAATGGATTTATATTTTAAGAAATTAACTTGTAATAGGTCCGGATAAACTGTTAGGTTAGAGCCTTTATTACAGACATGGGAAGTGTTCCAATCTGGCCATCTGTCCTGTGTAGGGAGACTGACCTGGCTGGTGGGTGTGGGTGCATGCACCCATGCAGGCAGGCAGCACCCCTTCATAGTCCCCAGAAGGAAATGAGCACTCAGGGTACAAACTGGCTCGGTCAAAGGAGGACTTCTGCCCAGATGCTTACCTCTAGGAATGCTGCTCTGCCTCTCCCCTGGAGCCCAGGTGACCAGTGCTGTGATAGGCAGAGGTCAGCACTTCACAGCATCTTGGATTGTGTGAGGCAGATCACAAGTGTAACGCCAAAACAGGCTCACTGTGTCATTTTTCTCAGCTAGGATACATCCAGAGCTTGATTCTGCTCGATGCTGGGTATTTCTACTGTCCCTTAGGATGAAAAGGAATTGAGAGCACTCAGTACAATCCATGATGGTGTCCTGGAGAAGTGTGGAAGGGTATAGAAGCAAGATATCCGATCACAAAGAGCCACTAAAGCAGCAACAAGAATATCCTCTCTTTTTTGAGACCATTTAATCTTTTTGAATGAGTAATGCAATATTTATAATATTATAGTAGCTCTAATAACTTGCTTAAAAATTAAAAATAGTTAATGGGTGAAGTGGAATAAGCATGTTTAATGCTTCTCACTGATCTGCTGCTGTACCTCCTGCTAGAAGAGTTTATTTAAATGCATAATTTTCTCCCACTTTTACAACACTGACTGGAGCAAACGCGCTGGCTCTGTATTGCCTTGGATGGTATTTATAAAGCTCCCTCTCTGGTGTGTGTCCCAGCTATCTGGAACACCACCTCCTTATGTCAGACGAAGTATCCTTTAGCAGAGGAGGGGTTTTCAGCAAAATGCAGTGATCTGTCAGGTCCCTTTTGAAGATGCAATACTAGGATCTGTTGTGGTAGGTGAATTTTGTATATTATTTTATGTCTTATTAGATAAGATTCCCTTAATTCCTGAAAGGTTAGCCTCAGACTCAGTCCAGCTCCCAGGGAAGGGCTGTTTCCTGTACTACTTTCCCAACTCAATAGAAAGTTCTACTGTGCTTGAAGACTCAAACTGCTGATCACAGTCATTGGTTGGGCTCTGCTGGAGATACTGTAGACAGCTTGGATCCATTCTGTGTGGACTTGGTGACTTGGAAATACAGGTCTGGATTTGATACAGATATCTGGGTGATACAGAGCTTATAGGACAGGCATGTCTTGCATTGCTGAAGATGTGCACCAGGGCATTTTGTGGCAGTCTCCACAGCACTGAAGGCTTCATGCCTGGTAGATTGCACGGCTATTGCTGAATGAGAGGTTATAAAGCACAAAAAGTTGCAACAAGGTCACCATCTGTTAGAATGGGGTGGAGATTTCTACCCAAAGTTGATGGCAATATTTTCTTTCTCAGAAAGAATTCAGAAGGATTTCTGTGGAATAGTTTGGTGTTGGTGTGAAAGGTAAGCCTGGCTGCAGGCTGGGTTGACTGACAGGAAGGGTTGGGAGCAAGGCAGAGCATTCCTTAAAATGAAGGGGCCTGCTCAGTGTGAGCAGACTCCTTGGAGCGCTGTCCGTTTTCCACTAAACTCATCTGTGCCTTCTTGGTCTTAGGTCTGGCTCTGTCCATGGACTGACTCTGCTGAGCTGGGGTCAGCAGGGTCAGTCCATGTGTGGTACAACACCCAGCGAGAGCTGCATGTTGTACCACAGCACCCACAGTTCAGTCTGTGCAATACAGTGAAGTGAGGTAGCGCTTAAACATTTTCTGGTGTCTGGGTATAGATAACTTATGGTCAAAAATCCTGAAAGAAGTTGATACAGAAGATCTCTGGTCTGCTTCTGTTAACTTCTTAAGCTTCTTGGAAATTCACAATGAGCAAATGTGTGCAAGAGGAAGATCCCGGGTAACTGCCGGTGGCTTAGCCTGACATCAATCCCAGGCAAAAGAATAGAACTGAGAGAGGATTTAGAGAATTAAAGGTAGGGAATATAATTAATGCCATTCAACATTCTTTTTTGGAGAATATGTCTTGTCAAACAAACCTGATGTATCTGATAAGATTGCAAGTTTGGGGGATAAGATAACTGTGTAGATATAATATACTTTAACTTCTGTAAGGCGTTTGATTTTATTCCACATGACATTATTATTAAAATATTAGTACTATATACTTTTATTGAAGAATATCTTAAATATATTAAGAACCAGGTAACTGACAGAGCTCAAAAAGTAGTTGTCAATAGGGAATCTTTACTGAATGTGAACATTTTTTAATGCAACTCCGCAGGGATCAGTCAGAACCCTCATGCTATTAATCATTTTTGGCAATGATACGGAAGTAAATATAAAATTATTTCTGATAAAATTTCTGGGTGACACAAAGATTGATGAAGTGAGAAAGGGGGCAGTAGGATGCAGTGCTCTTGGTTAATTGTCCCTGCTGAAACAAAATTTCAATATTCCTTTAAATCTAATTAAATAAGAAAGTTTTTGTGCATCTGGAGAGGGATGCAGCACAGAGCTGTTGCTCAGCCTGGAAAGCAGAAGGTTTATGAAAAACCTTTCAGTGTGCTGGCATCTTGAGAAATGGGGCTTTCCTAGGGAAGAGGCAGGTTGCCTGCAGGATCCCATGGTCTCCCTCTGACAGTGGTGGTGGTGGTCCATGGCTCAGCAGAGCTGCTGTTAGAGGAACCTCGCTGAGAAGGCTGCTGATAGGAAACAGCTCCTCATCCTCAGTGCTGTGAAAGGCCTAAGAGAAATGTGGATTGGCACTGGTTAAATTTCTGTCTTTGGTTGTGTGTTTGTGAAGTCTCCAGTGGGTTTTCTCATTAACCTTTGTCCACTGGAGGTTTTTGAAGATGCCCCTGCATCTATATCGGAGGAACCAGCCTTGGCAGTAGAGTTTAGCCTGAATATGGAGCAGGGTCCTGCTGGTGAGACTGGCTTGCAATTCTCTGTTAGCACCTCCGGACATAAAGTAGGCTGCAGCAGCAAGGGGCATACAGCTCTGCAATGAGAGCACAGGGGTGTTGCACACCCATATCATGGCTGGATAACTTTAGAGGCTCTTCTTGACTGCACAAGCTCCTTGCACTCACATTACTTGCTCACCATGGGTGCACATGGGTGCAATCTATGTCATACCAAGGCTTTTCCTGCTGGTGAGGTGAAAAGAGAAGCTGTGTACCCAGGTGTCATGGAGTGCACTCCACTGGCAACAGGGGGCATAAGGTACCCCGTTATGAGGGCCATACCAGCACCAAGAGCCTTCAGCAGTGGCCAAGGGTAAGTTCACAGGAATAAGATTCTGTAGACATCTTTAGGTTTGTTCCATTTTGGAGAGATTGTGGAAAGGCAAAGGAGGTAACTACTCTTTGGCTACTGCTTTTAGGTTTGTCTGAGCCAGATCTGCTTGTGCATGTAGTGCTGGAACAATCCTTGTTTTCAAAACCTGACCACAGCATCACAGCGTTACAGAGTAATAATTTACACTGGAAAGGACTGCTGGTGGTCATCTGGTCCAACAGCCTGCTAAGGGCCAACAAAAGCCAGCTGCTCCCAGATGGATATTTCACAGTCTCTCTGCCTCATCTGCTCAAACACATCACTACCCTCATTGTAGATTTGTTGGGGTTTTATTTGTTCATAATCCAACTGGAACTTTCTATGCTCAGCTTGTGTCTGTTGTCTCTTGCCCTGTTTGTGTGGTCCTCCAAGGGAAATCCACTCAGCCTCTTATACCCTCCCATATCTGGGTGGTTGTAGACAGCTCTCCCTGGAGCCTTGTCTTATTTTAACTGAAGAAGCCCTGCTCCCTCAGCCTCTCCATGCGTGTCCTGTCCTGCAGCCCCTTGACCATAGCAGCCCTCCATGGGTCTTGCTCCAGTACTTCACTGTCTCTGTACCCAATGCTCAGAGGTTGTCCCACCAGCACTGAGCAGAGGTGAATGGGCATTTCTGTCAACCTGCTGTTATGCTTTAAAAGGGGAGAAATAAAGGAAAAAAATTGGTTTTATTACTGTAAAGCTTAGCTTTTCTCAGCAAGATCCCAGCATGTGACTGTTTTACCACCCATAGAGGGAAAGTGGGGGGCAGTCAGACCAGAAGAACATGCAGTTGAGGCAAACAAACCAGCAGTGAAGTGTCCCCTGGAAATGTCCATCTCAGAGTTAGCTGTGGCTCAGCCAGCCCTCTGGGATCCTCAGCTGTGTGACTGCCTAGCACCAGAGGTACAGTGAAGATGGAAAACACTGTGGTGAGACTGACAGGAACTTCAGGTCCAAATAGCAAAGTGCACCAGGCTGTAATGTGTTCTTCCCTGTGCTGCACTGCTGTTTGATGTCCAGTGCACGCAAGCAGCTTCTCCGTCACCATTTGCAGGACCAGGAACCATTCATAAACAGACCAACTTCCAGCATAGCTTTCCAGCCACAAGTTTCCCTAAGCTGAAAGAAAACAGTGTATCTTACTAAATAAATGATTAGATGTCAATGATTTTCTGCCTTCTAGAGCAGAGTTATTTGGAAGCATGAAAGGAAATAGCTGCAGCAGTAGAAAACCGCTGCCTTTTGCACTTGCATCTTTCCCACAGAGTAATCCTTCATTCATTGTTTACTTAATGAGAAAAGAAAGAGGTTAATTTATAAAACCAAATAAAAAACAGAGAACTTTATTTGTGGAATGAAAAACTGAATTAAATGAACAGCCTGTCTATTAATGCTGCTAATTGTGCCATGCTCCACTGTGGAAAATACACAGATCTGCTAGGATTCTGCTCTTGCTGATGGAGCCCACAGTCTGTCTCCAGTGAGGGTTCAAGCCAGCACTCTGTGGCAAAAGTTTCCTAAAAACTTTTCTTACTTGGTGAATTAATTTCCTCTCCCAGTCTGTGACAGGCTCAGCCTCTCAGGGGTTTCTTAAATTTAATAGATAAGTATAGGAATAATTGGCAGAGCTGATCTTGCTGGTGAATGCTTCTGTCTGAATAGTTTGCAGATTCTCATGAACATCCGTAGAGAGCTGCTGCAAGGAAGAGAAAGAGGGACTGCTTAATTCATTTCCCCTGCTCCAGAGAAGTCTGTAGTAACCGTGCTAGAATTTAGCAGTTTTGAGGCTATTTCTTTTGGCTGTAGGATGTTGCAGAGGTTGGAATTAAACCCAGGTGGGGGGAAGTTTTGCATTTCATCTGAGTGTTCCCTGGCAGCTGTCCCACTTTGCTAGTCAGTGCATGTCTGAAATCTCCACCATCCCATCTAGGACTGGACACAAGGTAGCTGTGCCCTGATGGAGGTGGGAGCGTGTTAGAGCTGCATAGGTGAGGGTTACTGGATGCTGAGACTGGCTGGAGGCTGAAGCTGCCCTGTCTCCCTCTCTTTCCTTAGTCACACTACAGATAAGGTAGGAGACAGGGAGAACTGGGCAGGAGTGGGTCTGTGATGGAAAGAGGGATTAGTATGTAAAGATGTCTACGAGTAGTTCATGAAGATTTTTAAAAATAACTTTTGATTCTCTTTGGGAAGCTGAGGATTACTGTGACGTGTAGATGAGGAAAAACATGTCTGGAAAAAAAAAATTGTTTTGCTGGAATTCCCTCTGGTGATTTAGAAGATTTTGTGTTGGAAAAGACACTTTACTCTGGGCTGTAACTGAAACAAAAGGAAATACATAAAGAAGTTTAATCTATTTACTGAACTATACCAGCTGCCCTGTGAATGTTGAGGCTTCATGAAGCTTTGAAGTCTCCACTACCACCCTGCTGAAAGGAGCTTGAGAGGGTTAGTTCTTCACTAACTTCTCATCACCTTTGTCAGCCAGATTGATCTTCAGATTGTGATAGCAAGAGTGAAATGCCATTTGTGAAAACAATTAGTGAAAATTTAAACCAAACTGGTGCCACAGACCATGTGCAGATTTTAATGCAAAAGAAAGGCCTGGAGCAGAAGTTTTTCCCATTCTTATGTCAGGCAGATTCATGATTTTTGAATTTAATCTGCAGTTTGTTTTATTTCTGACATTATAGAATTCTACTTCTTAACTTTAAATAAGACTTGTTTCTATAGATGTGTATTTTATGTGTATATAAAATACATGTATAAAGTATATGTATTTATCAGTATAAATTAATACATACTTATTTTAAGTATATATGTATGAAAAATATGTAGTTATTGCTCCAGCATAGCTTACTGGCACACAGAATTATATGCAGTCTTTGGAAAGTGGACTTTTTGAAATGCTGTAGTCTCTTTGTTGAGTATTCAAAGAACATTGTAATTATTGCTGTCAACATATTTTAAATGTTCAGTGGAAAAAGTTGCAAACATTTTTGTTAGAACATGTATTTGTTTGTAACCTGTTCAATACATCACCTATTTGTATGCCAGCTGGCTTATTTTCAAAAATGTACTACTGAGAAGATTCATATTTTTTTTTTATCATGATATATTTTTTATGCTGTTGTCACACTTCAATAGAAATCCAGCCCCTACTATCTTTTGGAAATATTTGGGAGACATAAGGCTATCCCTTTTCTGGATACATTGGCAAAATTCCTCTTGGTTTCAGTTTGGGGATGCAAGTGATTTTTTCAGTTCAGAGTAAATGCAGTTGTGCTTGCCAATGGTTACCTCAACATGGCAGCGTTCATTTTGTCTGGAGGGTACTAAGCTGTGATGTCTTCATGTCTGAAACTGTGGCTCTGGAACGGGTCTGGGTCCTGGGGATGGGCAGACAGAGTCCGTGGCTGCTGGCGGCTTGCACGGTGAGCTTCAGGTTGAGGAGGTGCCTCCAGGCACCGTGTGTTTGGTGGCTTCTTCGTTGTCTTCCCATGGAGCAATCTGTGGTCATGGTTCTTCATCTGATGATGCCAAAGGCTGCTTGTGCCTCACTTGAGGTTTTGAGCATTTCAGAGTGTTATTGTCGATGTTTGTGTTTCAACATGGGGCTGCAAGTTGGGAAGAGTAATTTTACAGTATAACCAGTGTCTGTGTGTGAACATCACCTTGAAGGAAGTCATGGGTTGTGTTGCTGAAGCTTAGCCTTCCTCCTGATTGGTGTCAGCTGCAGCTCCTGTAGGCTGCCTTCTGGCCTGCGCAGCCCCGTCTTGCTGGGGCATGAGCCACCATGTGGGGTGGCTGGGCAAGTCCTTCTTCTGGTAAAGCCCAAATCGAAGTTTGGATCTGTCAGAAATCTCTGCTGGTTCCCCAGCTTCTGGGCACAGGCAATCAGTGAGTTGGTCCATTCAGTTTTGGTTTTATCTTTCCTGCTTCCTCTCTGACAGCAAGGGTAGTACTTTTTTTAGTGGAAGTGGGGGCTATCCAACACCAGAGATCATTTGGCTGGTAGATTTTCCCTGCTCACTTAAAAAATTAAGTTGGCACCTCTTGGAAAACGTCTTTCCTATGTCAAAAATACTTATCTATGCTTTCATGCTTGTGTCCTTCACCATTGTTCAGTGCAATCCCTGCACAGGGATGAGAAACCCATGTCTGTGGTGGGCTCTTTCTCTCCTAAACTCTCCTTGGACTCTTCAGTGGGCTCAAAGGGGAGGCTGTGGTGTTTTCTGGATGCATTAAAAGTGGCTAATTTTTTGTTGGCTATTCTGCTTAAATCTGGGAGAAAACTGTTGTAGGCTGAGATAGCTAAAACTGGCTGGCTGTAGTTAGCATGGCAAGGGCTGTGGACAGGATATCTTTGCCCCCCGCTGGCCAGGCTGCGTCATCCTGCCACAGCAAGCAGCCAGAGGGAGAAGAGAAACCTGAGATGCACAACATGTAAATACTCCATAAATACTAGGAATTTGGCAAGGAAGCCAGCAGTGGCTTCCTCTCTCCCTGAAGATACCACCATATGCCCAGAGATGAATCCAGTAATTTCAGCAGTGTTGGCAAAACTACTTTTTGACACCCCACTGCTTCCAGGCTGGCAGGAGCACTGCCTTGTCTTCTTGGGGACAGGGAGCTGCAGGGTGAGGAGGTGACATGAGAGTAGCAGGAGCTCGGGTGTGGCAGCCAGGGTATGGGGCAGGCAAGGTGGTGGAAAAGGCAACTGCCTTGGGCAGTGCATCCTCATTCACGCCATCCCCCTGACCTGGTTTTGTGGTGCAGGATTGAAGCTGGTGTGGAGAGTGAGTGCTGGAGGCAGGACCCATGCCTCCTGCTTGTGCCCTATGCTGCCTCCTTTGGGTTTTGAGATCTGATGGGATTGTGCCACAATATGGAATAGCCGCAGGGAGATCACTGCAATAAAATGACAAATTTATGGCAGTCAGAGATCTAGGCATGTGCCCATAATTTTTCCTTGCTTCTGTGTATTGTCCGGTCAGATGGCACATGAACTCAGCTGATCCATAGGAGCAGGAGATGTGCCGGGTGCGCTGCCCCTTCCTTCTTAGCGCCTTGGGCCCTGGCATTCTGCCCAGGAGCGTGGCACTGCCAGGGTTGTGGGGGTGGCAAAACACAGCGGGGGCTTTTGATTGGGTTTGGACAGTAAGAAACAACTTACCACTGCAGCATGTCCTCTGAAAGATCTCATCTATCAGCTTGTGGCAAACCTGGGGCTCCTGCTTGTCAGTGGGACCCCTTTTCTAGCCCTGTTACTGCTACAAGTGGAAGGTGCAAGGTGGGTTTTGCGTTTGGGGCTTTTTTGGGGTTTGTTTGTTTGTTTGGATTTTTATGTTTTGTTTTATTTTTTGTGGGTTGTGGGGTTTGTTGTTTTGGTTTTGTTGTTTGGTTTTGTTTTGTGTTGGTTTTTAAAAAAATTTTCTTCATTTTCAATGAGAGGGGTAGATACTTCATTGTATAGAAATGTCAGGGTCAAGAATTCACACCCAGCTCTTGGTTCCACTCTTCTGTACATAGTCCTTCTCTCTCCATGACATCTATCTGTTGAAATCAATGCTTTAATACCCTCTGCGGGGTAGCATTGCTATTTATTTATTCCAGTTTTTAAGTTTCTTTTTGACTTTTGGGATTAAGCTGGAGTGCCCAGGCATCATCGTGGACTGTGAAAATCCCGAGACAGCATATCACAGGCTCTTGAGAAGCAGGGACATACGTGAGATGCTGGTTTTATTATGTTTTCCTTGGCCTGCTTTCCTAGCTGTGGCTCCTGGGACAGGGGAGGGCCCTAGTGTCTGTGGTGTGACCCAAAGCAGAGAATGTTTGGTGTGCAATGCCCCAGAGTCCTCATGGATACCACCTTGCTGGTCCTCTGTTCCTTAGAGCCCTTCCCCACTGGCTGGAATTCAAGTCTTCTTGGAATAGCCTTGGAACTGCTAGTGTACTGACTTGCATGGTTTTTTTTCCCTTCACAGGTAGCCAGAACCTGAGACCATCCCACAGCAGTACTTCTTTAACAAAAGAAAGGTTAGAAGTATCATAACCCAATTAGCAATCCTTCATTTCTCGTTGTTATCTGCCACAGGGAGCATCTCTCAGGGTGGGCTCGGGTTTGTTTGATTCCCACCTGAACCTGCAGCACATCCTGGGAAGCCCGTTCCCTTCCATTGCCTTTCTATTTGTTATATTCTGTTTTCTGTCTATGCTCAGGGGATGTTGTTTGGGTTCTATTTGACTCCAGTTTAGCGTGTGACTCAGCATTGCTGGATGTTTTGTTCTGTTGCTGGTTTCTGCATTCCCCAAAACCTCCTGGTGCTTTCAGCTGATAATACCAAAGTGTCTTACCCTAAATTCATGGCTGTGATCTCCCTACCAGCCACCACCTTCCTTTGCCTGCTGAAGTCTTCCCTTGGCCATGCCAGCCTGTGTTGGAGACCATGTTTACCTGGAGACAGCATGCACATTAGCCAGCAATTGTCACATTAATTGCTTCGTGATAACTGCATGGTATCAAGCAGGGTTCCTGCAGACAGATTCCCCTGCTTACCCCACTGGCCTGGCTGCCCTGGCCCTCTGTGGGTGCCCACTCAGCTGCTGGGGAGCTGACCTCCTGCCATCAGTATCTGGAGATGGTGCTTTCTTTCCTGTGTGTCTGGATAGAATATGTCCTTTTTATTTTGCATCCTGGAGCCTTTAATTACTCTCAACAAGTCCCTTTCACACTTCAAAAATCCTATAGCAATTTCAGTTTGAACTGCTTTCTCTGAGGCTTTGGTTTAGATGAGTGCACCTGCTCTGGGGTTCCAGTGGTAATTGGGCTGTAATAGTTACGATCCTCTAAATGCACTTAAGGTACCATGAGCTTTAAGAACTGATAATGATGCAATCTGGCATCTCAGCACCAGTTTTGTCTTGTCTCTGAGCTGAGCAGTTTGGTTTAAATGGTATTGTTTTGCCATTTGTGAAGATTACAAATATTCACAGGATGTATTTAATCAAATGCTGCCCTGCGCTCATGTACCTATCCCACAGATCTGGTTCCTGGCCTGCTCCTCATTTCCCACTCTGCCAAACCCCTGCTGAGCTCAGTGGGAGTTTTGCCAGAACAAGGACCTAAAAAAGAAGTATGACTCATTTGAGCAGTTGTGCTCATTTGTGCACCAGTCCAGGCTCACGTTAAAAGGATATTAAACAAAAAATACTGAAGAACCTACTTGTCTTGTCCTTGCCTACAGCAATCATTTATCCTGGGACTGGTCCAGCAGGTTAAAGATGGCTTTTCCTCTGGTTTGTGTGTTACTTAGAATTTTGTGGCATGGATGCCGTCAGAAGTTCTCTGCTGCCTAATTCCCCTCTAAGGAGGGGGACGAAGAGAAGGGAAAGACATCTCTCTCAGGCATGTACAGTAGCAAGAGGTGTGCAGCCTGTAGCCTGCTCCTAAACTCAGAATATAAAATTTCCAAAATTACCAGCTGCGAGTGTGATAATGAACTGAAAGCAAATATGGTTTAGTTTGCTGTGAATCATTCTTGGGGGGGTTTAATTTGACTTGGATGAGCTGGCATTGTTGCAGTGCAAGAATAGAGTTGTTTCAGAATTAGACAGGCATATCTGCTGGCAGGGCAGAGCTGCAGCATCCCGATGGTACTGGGGAAAACTTGCCCTCAAAGAGGCTTCCCAGGATGGCTTGAGGAAATTCTCTGGGTAGGGAGGGAGCCAACTGCTCCCACAAGCCCCTGAGTTCTGGGGATTCACCTGCTGGTACCAAATGCTGTCTCCCCTCTTTGAATTGCCCTCAGATGAACACTTTGAGTTAAGGTAGTCAGCGTGAGATGGAAGGTTTTCCTTCACCAAAAAAAGCCCTCTTAGCTCTCCTGGCAGGGAAAAGGGGCCATGAAATTATAATAATGGTAACTGCTATAATGAGATGTTACAGTAAACAAAAATAAGCATTTTTGTGCTCTTCCTTCCAGCTAGAATTTAAATTCCCAAAGCAGAACCACCTGCTCAGAATGGCTCAGACAATGTGCTACATCCAGGCAAGGAAAATACTTTCCTTAGGAAAGTGATTGCAGTTTAGCTCTATGAGAGGTACAGATGTGGGGTGATGCCCTAACTTGGTGTTTGACTGGTGTAGCTTGACTACCCTCGGTGGTACAGAGAACTTGAATATGGGAACTGTCCTGTCGTGTAGTATTGCGTATTGCCCTCTTTAAAGCTATGGTTGTGATTATGGGATGAAGCAAAGAGATTTATATAAGCCATTCTCATTAATGCCAGTGGGAATTACTCAGAGCTATACAAGTGCATCACAGTAAGAAATGTGCCTTGGCAGTTCACTATTAATATTTGAAGATAGTGCAAGCAAAGTCTCCTTCTCTGAGTCAAGTGGGCAAAAATTAGAGATTTGGCAGGGGGGGCAGGAAGGAGGAAATTCTGTTATTTTAGTCTTTGCAGAGGTTATAGAAAGGTGAATCATTCATACATACAGATCCTCAGATACAAGGAATTGCACATGTATGTGGCACGTTAACTGTTCCGATGATTATAACTGCAGATATTTAGCTACTGTCTGCTGGTTACTGATGGGCAAGAGCCCACCTCTCTTTTAAGGAGCTGCTGACCAGCTTTGCTGATGCCCTCAGTGCTAGTGCTCACCACGGGGCAAGAAAGGCTGGTTCCATTCTGCTTGCAGTTACATGCTGTACTGAAACAAGATGGGGAGACTGTAGGCAGCAGAAGCAAGGTATAAGCAACACCAGAATTAGTGATTTTAGTCTAGTGAAATATCTCAAAGAGCTGATTCGTTTGAAGCGGCCATCGAAGTGGGTAGAAAGGACTGTGTATTTATGTGAGGTACAGTGAAAGGCAGACATTGACCTCTACTTGATGTTTCTGAGTTAGTCTTTATTCCTCTGTTTGGTTTGTATCAGTGACAAGCTTTCAAGCTGGTGTCTTCATATTTTGGCACTTTTTTTCTTTTTTTTTTGGCTTGAGTTGGCATGAAATTTCAGTCTTAAAATGTGAGTTCCCGTAGGATGTGTTACTGTATGTTATGGTCCTGTCCTGCAATTTACCCAGTATAGACATGCAGCCTTCTCCAATTCATCCTCCTTCCATGCATGGCAGGGCTGGGGCTGCAGCTGGTAGCAGTGTGGTGCTGTGGTGCTTGTCCAGTCCCTGTAATAAGTGTGGCTAATTGCTGCCATGCTGTTTAAACTAATTTTCTTTATTATTCTTAGCATTATTTACATAATTTTTTATGGAAACCCATTCCACCTAGACAAGATAAAGTAAAATTTACTATTCCTGACAGATGTTGCCAGCTTTGGAACAATGCAGGACACGCTGATTGCATCCATGCAGTGCCACTGGCTTGGAAGAAGGTTCACCAAAGCAGACGAGTCCTGCCTCTCACCCTGCGGATGGTAAATGCCAGAGGTAACCTTTATAACTGCACGTTTCAGGTGACAGTCCAGCCTGAAGCCCAGGGTTCTCCACTGACAGGTCCTTGCTCATGGCTGCACAAGTTGAAATTCGTCAGTTTGCACACATTCCCAGCAAATGAACCGGTGAGGTAGAAGTTGCTCTATTTATGGCTTGGTGCAAGCCACCTTCAGGACTTTTATTAAAAAGTCCAGGGTCTTGGAGATCATCAGCTGCTACACGTGACACTGAGGATGATTGTGTGTACCCTCAAGTTGAAAGCAGAGGATGAAACTAGAGCACAGCCACAGAGAAAGCACATTTCTCTCTTTCAGCTGAGCAGTGGCCAAATCCTGACCCAGTGTCTATACGTCTTATCACCCCTATATGGCAGGAACTCTGATAGGGCTTAGCAACACAATGGTATGTGCTGTTTTGATACTTCAACAGAGATAACACAATGCCTAAATAAATCCTGTTTGATGCTTAAATAAGGATTTCATCCTGCTATGTCTATAGGCAGATACCAAACAGTTTATAATTCACTGTCTAAGAACTTGATCCTTCCTTTAATTTTTTTTATTCCAACTTGCAGTATTTTAACTTTAACAATTTAGGTAGAAATTATGCAAAGAAAATAAAGAACATAGTCATATAATAGCCATACGGAATAAAGTTAGCAGATAATTAGGTGTTGGAAAGCATGAACCTAAGAACATCCAGTTACTTCTTTAATACTGATATTTAATTAGACATTAGAAAGTATGAATTCTTGAATGTTCACTGCTTTTCTGTTATTTAAAAACAATCAGACCATGTGAGGGTGCATGTCTCCTGTGCCTTGCTAAGTGGCAACAGTTCAAAGGTAAAACTCTCTGAGCACCCTACCACTGTTACCATCTCTGCTGCTTAACAACTGTGTTAGCACCAGCTGGGTCCAGCCAGGAGCACCACACTTTTATGGCCAGAGCAGCTTTTAGACTACAGCTAAAATTTCTACTACTACTATTTTTACTCTTCTTCCTCCTCCTAGTTCAAGTGATTGAGGCCCAGCCTAGCTGCAGATGGGTAAGGCTGCAGGACGCTGGTAGAAGTGTGGTTCCCTCCTGAGTGCAGACATGGGCCAGCAGTGGGAGCTGGGGACAGCTGTGAGCACCAGGGAGAGAACCCAGGTGAGGGCAGCTGGGTTGTTGGAAAGGGAAAAATATACTTTTTTTACAGCAGCTAAAACCTTTTGTATTTTGGTTTCTCTTAGCAGCTATTTATCCAAAACATTTGGGAGAAAAGCTGTCTCTTTATTAAATATTTAACACCCTTGCCTTCAGCTGTGGGCTGAGAAAGCTCCCAATCCACATGTGAGTCACCAAGAACTCCTCCGACAGAAGCAGAGGAATTCCAGACTGGAGATTGCTAGAGAAAAAAAAAGTTTGCTGATTTGAAAGAAGTCCAAAATGGTTCACATCTCTCGTATATCATAAAATGAGCACTGCAGTCAGTCTGGTGTGTATGTGGACAAGGAGTCATAAAGTCCTAGATCTGAAGTGGAGAAGCATTCCTTATGCTAGGGAGCATCACACCCTATGTAATACAGATGAGAAGTACAGCCAGTAACTGGTCTTTTATTAAATGCTATCTGCATTTGGATCCTGACATGTCGGGGATGACAAGATGTAGATCACTGCCTCCTGTGGTAGTTTGTTCCATTGGTGAATTAGTGCTAGTTTCAATCAGTTCAGCTTTCACTTCCAGCCTTCTGTTAGCACACATCTCTTGGCAAAACCAGGAGATCCAGGCTTTGGAGGTACCTCACTCTCTCAGGATGACAGTCTGGAATTCATGTTCAGAGAGCAGGAGTGCGGGCTCCTGCAAAAAGAGCGTATGGTAACAAATGGTGCAATAAGAATGAGTTGTGATAACAAAAAAGGTCACGGCTATCCTAACACTGCTGGTGGTGAGCACTGTGCTTACATGTGCTGTACAGGCATGGAGCATGTGATTGACTCTGCGTTTTATTTCTATTAAAGTGACAGGAACTGAATGAATACTTTTTTGGCACGTTTCTCCCTTTGGCCAAATTATTTTATCAACATCCCAATGAATTTTTCAGCTGCAGAGGTATGTGTCAGTCTCTGTCCCACAGCCAATTACAGAGGCATTTCTAGCAGTGGTTTTACACCTCTTTCCACTGTGGACCACTTAAAAATTTTTACTGGTGATGAGGGTTCCTCATATAGCAAACTTATACCTCCTGACAAGAAGTCTACTCCTCCCATTACTATTTGCAGATACTTAAATGGGGTTCACAGCATGTAATAATATTTTCACTGGTTGGAAACCATTGGTCTGTGACACAGGTAGTTTCTGTGCACTCTGAGATCACTCCTACAGGGAAGACACAGCTACTAAACATTTTTTTAGGCCATGTGCTCTGAGTACTTTAAAGCAACTTCTTGTAGCTTATGTGCCTGATTCTGATTTCAGAGCAGTGTTTCTATATTGTCTTGTTTTGAGCTTATTCCTGATTTAAGATTATGAAAGGAAGATCCTTTTTCTTTTGTCTGTTGAGCCTCATGACGTAGCCCTGCATGGTGCCTGTTGGAAGGTGAGGGGTGACACCAGTGTTAATAACATGTCCTCAGTTGGGCAGCAGTGACTGGCCAACGTTTTCTGGTACAAGTTACTTGGCTCCCTTGACCAGGACCTCTGCCTTGTGCAGGTGGGACCTGCACAGCTACCTTTTGTGTGTGCCTGCCTTTTGGGTAGAAAAGGTTAATGGATATGACTCTTTCTGTAGCTGGCCTGTGCTGCATCCCCCTCTCTGGGAGGAGTGAATGAGGTTGCCAAAAGTCAGTTTGAACACTAAAGACTGAAAGCAGTCAGATTTGAGGGACATTCTGCGAATAACTGGAGACAAGATGATCAGAAGATGGGTTGTACCAGCATTATGGAAAATGTTAAGACCTTTTTAACTCATTGGCCATATGTGCTGCAATGTGTACCTGGCTGAACATGCGTGTAACGACTCCTTACCAGGAGGAGCTGATGTGGCCATCCACCTGTGCCTGAGCTGACTGACATAGCTGGCAACCCCATTCCCTCCCCATTGCTCAGATTGCCCAATACTGCAATCGCCAGCTCTTTAATGAAAGGCAGGTTCATATATCAGATTGTTGAGCATTAGGGAAAGGGGATTAGATTTGCAGTGTAATCTTTCTGTAACACGCCTCTTGATCCAGAGACTGTGCTTTATAAAAGAGCTCTTTTCTCTCTGACATTGTGGAGGCCTGCTCAGGGATGACTATCTTCTACCTTCATTTGGAGATAGTAAGGCTGCTACTGACCTGATGTTCGTGAAGGTCACAGCTGCACCAGGCAAAATTAGTTCTATGCAGGACAGTTAATTAGATTGGGTTTTCTCAGTTGTAGCTGATTTGCTTTCATCTGGGCTCCTCCACGTAAAGTCTATTCCCCTCTGCCCCCCACTGCCTATTTATGGGAAAAGACTGGAAGGGGGATATTCCTGCCTGGGGTCCAGTTCTACTTCAAGCCCTATTCTTTTATCTTTCCGGGATGGTGTCTACAGAGGCTGTGGCAGGCTCTGTAGACACTCTGGAGCCTTGGATTGTATTTCATCCCATCATGAATGTTGTAGGGCCAGTTGGGATGGTCTTCCCCTGTGCCAGCTGACTGTAGCTTTGCACTGTCTGCTTTGGATCCAAAATCCTGCTGGGACCCTTCTGCAGATTCCTGGTAATGTTGCTGCAATTTTAACTGAGCCCCTTTCCAGTCCAGCTTTTTTCTGGAGCCTGATGAAGCCAGTTAATTTAGGTCAAAATGCATCAAAGCCCATGTCTTCTAATCAAGGGAAAAAACTTCTTCTGAATCGAGTACCATATTTGGCCAGTTAAGTCTGGCCACTAGGAAACCTGTCAGCTACCTGGCTGTGCTGGCAAAACACGACATATGGTTGTGCGTGGGAAGCCCATTCCTTGCGAGCATGGTGAGGTACAAGAGGGAGAGAGATTTTCACCTGGCTGCATTTCACTTCAAGGACTTTGCCAACGGGATGTAATTATGGTGGATCTTTGCCTGCTGCGTCAGGTTGCAAAGCAACCACTGATGGAAAAGACCTCTTGTTTCTAGGCATCCTCCTGTTCTCAATCCCTTTTATTGTAAAGTGTGGTGAAGCCTGAAGTCTGCAGAAATTTTTGCCTGGTGCATTTGGGAAGAGATAACTGGAGGTTGTGGCAGACACCTGACAGAGTGAGGGCTCTGCGACACTGGTATGTGATCCCAGTTCGTCCCCACAGTGTGAATGGGGAAAATTCGTAGGTAGATTTGCTTGAGGGCCTGGCAGGGGCATGTGGTATGTGAAGGGGATATTTCCTTCTTTGCAAAGACACCTTCAGCCTATCAAAAATCTTTACTGCCTGGGACTATATGGAAAAAGGGAGTATGGAGATAATTAAAGGAGAGCTATCCTCTGGGTATATTCCTACCTCCCCAAAACTGTAGCTGATCAGCATTTAAAGGAGATGAGCTTTAATTGCTCCCAGATCTTCATGTCTCTCCTCTCTGGATACCAGAACAATGCTGGCAGCACTTCTGGATCCTGAGGAGTAGGGTCCAGCCTGCCTGGGGGAACCAAGAGGGCCACAGAGAGCAGGTCTGTCCCCCAGTCCATGTGTGCCAAACAAATATCCCCTTGACCTGGTTGCTCTGATCAGCTGTATTAACACAGAGCCTGTCTAACTCTGGGACTGTGACATTCTGTAGACTGGCCTGGAACTGGTGCTGGAATGTCCTAGTGTAGATACGGTTGAAAAAGAGAAGCATTAAACCAAGATTTTTGTATTTAATTTTCTTTTCTAAAAGCTTTGCTAACTACCCTTGTCCTGTACTGCACTGAAAACATGCAATAATCCCCATTTGTCTTTGGAATTTTCTCTTGCTTTTTATTGGCACCTCCTGTGATGTTGTGACAGTATGTCCTGTGCTGGATTACAGGTATAAATACTGCCTTGGGGTTGGGCTTTTTAGTCAACATGCATTTGGGAAAGGTGTTGGCCTCGAGGGGACAGTGTGCAACCTGTGAGCATGCAGTAGTTGAAACTATCAGCATCCTTTGTGTCTGTGTTTCAGAATAAGTCTGAGGCATGAGAATTTTAGGTTTTCTGTTCAGACAGTATTACATTAGGAATATGAAGTATTTGACAGTTCTCTTATATTTACTCTTTTAATGTCAAAATGTGTCACATCTAGTATTAATTGGTGGAAAATTATGACTCTAATTTATCAATTTGATTGTCTGGGAAAATTGAGGAGAGTGTAACATAATAAATGAATGCCTATTAATCTTTAAAATTTGTCTGTTTACTGTCTGCTAAAATGGCCTGTTACGTAGTGGTGTAAACAGCTTTCCAGAAATAGTGTTATTTGTGGAGAGGAATCACTACCTGGGAGGCCATGGCCAAAGTGTTTAGAATCATTAAGGGGAGCATGTGTCCTGCAGAAGTCCTGGGCCAGTGATGGCTTCGACACCCACCTGAGGAAGGGTCTCCTCCAGGGAGGGAGGAGGCTGCCATTCGTTAACAACCCTATGGGATTGCAGGCACAGCATCCCCATTCCCGTGTGTGTGCCAGCCTGTTCCACACTGTCCTGGGTGTGGGGCAGGAGGAGCAGCACGTGGGCACGGCCTTTGCTCTTCTCTTTTCCTTCACCTGGGGGTGGTACCTCCATGTCGGTTTCTTAGACCAGGGCACAGGCTACTGCTTCATTGATGCCTGACACAAATAAACATATTTTTCCACAGTAATTGTTTTAATCATTATTAATGAACATTAATTTCCAATCAGAGCTCTCCGAAAGCCCCAGTTTTTTCAAACTTGCCAACACAGGAGCATAGGCAAAAGAAGTCAGGTGGTTCTTCCTGGGATTGCAAATGAAGCAGTTTGTCTTGCAGGCAGCGTGCGGATCAAACCCAGAGCGCAGATACACCTTGGCAAGGCACTTTCACTCCGTCCTGACAGCCCCAGCTCTAACGAGACAGGCCTCCACTGCCTTTGCAACCAACAGGCAGGCAGTGCGGAGGAAGCTGGTGGCAGCACACTGTTACTTGGGTACTGTGTGTGGATGGTGACAGGCTCAATAGCTTTTCAATCAAAAGACACCCATGTGTTTGTAAAAATACATTTTTGGAGGATCAAATACCAGGTGCTTATTTTAGTAGCAGAAAACCCTGAAACCTGCCAACTCTGGAATAAGCTGATTGTGAAAGCTGACATATTCTGTATGATTATTCCAGTATATGCCATCTGTCAGTAGTATATCCAAATATTTATGTATTTTGATTATTATAACTGCTTTGAGGGTACTGAAGCTCATAAATAATTTCATTTTCAGCATTTTATTACTCTTCCATGGTTTGATAATGACATTTTGTGTGTACCCGTTCAGACTCTGACACAAGGAAGAGTCACAGCATGGCTGTGCAAGTGACAGCCTTCTCACAAAGAGCCTGTGGCTGGGGGATGCCTGAGTCCATGTCCTCCTTGGGTTTGTGCCAGTTCCCACTCCCTTCATCTCCTTGGGCTTCAGACTGCGCTGTGCTTTCATTCAGCTCCATCCTGCCTTGTCAAGTGACTGTGCTTAGATTGGCAAATGATATAATATGACTAATTATGTTTAATGCAGATAATGTCTTATAATCAAAATAAAGAGTGGATTGCAAACAGATCTTTAAAGGGCACCAGGCATAGAATTGACGCTGTATTTATTACCGATAACATTGCTGAAGTGCTAACAGCTGCTCAGCTCCAGCAAGTGCGGCCCCTTTGCAGAGTTTTCCAGAAGAAGGGCTAAGTGTATCAGAAGCACATTACTGCTGATAATAGTAATTAGTTCAGTAGAGCTCAAAATGTTTTGTAAAATATTATTATCCTGATTTTGCTACTATGCAAACCGTGGCAGAGAAACAGCTTCCTTGGCTCAGAGGAGTCACTGCTGGCTGTGGGGGGTGGCCCTGGCTCTGGTGCAGGCTGCTGCCCTCTCCTTGGACCATGTTGCTCTCTCCAGCTGAGTCTAGAAATCTGCAGGATGTGCCTTCTCTGTCTCTGCCTTCATTTTCGCCAGCGTTAGCAAAGAAACTTCAGTAGATGGAGAAATGCAGTGATGTGGAAGTAGATTTGGGTGTTAGATTTTTGAAAAGCCGTTGTTAAGCTGAAAAAGGAAACCACAAGCTGTAAAGGTTGACAAAGCTCCTCTGTAAGGGACTCTTTATTTTGCTGTGTACATTTGTTTTCTCTTGCTTACTAAAGGGATAAAGTGCAATCTAGGTTTCAGAGAGAGATGGCTGATTAATCTGTCTGCCAGGTACATATGGAAATAAATTAGCAAGTGGTGCATCTGGGATTAGACTACAGGAGAGATGATAAATTATTGCCATCTTCCATGGCTCTATTACTGAAGCTTCACTGGGTTCCCTGGTACTCAGTTACTTGCGATTCACATGATATTACCATGGCTGTGGGATGGAAATCCTCTATATTTGATGCAATTTTCTGTGATATGCTAGTTTGAGAACAGATCTGGCCAGACCCATAAGGATATGCTGTATACGTAGATTAAGTGAAAGCAAAGAGATTTGATTTGGTTCTTCTGCTCTGCATGAAATTCTGCTGGTTTCTGAGGACAGGAATGCTCAGGAAGGAGAAAAGCAAGAACCTGCAAGAGGTTTTTCCACTATCTGCAGTCACCCTCTATCCTTTATCCCAAATAGCAGAATTATCTATGCTAGCACAAAGTTGTGAGGCCCTGGAAGAGAGCATTCTCTGGCCTAAACCTCTCCCACACCCCTGGCTTGACCCAGATATAGTTCCAGATTGCACAACTCCAGTTTATCTCTGAGATCAAGAGTGAGATGAAACACCATGGGGTCAGGTGGTATTTGCATTGAATGCTGATACAGTCTTCTCCGCTGTGTCTCTGCTTCTGCTGCATTTTTCATGTCTGTTTAAAATGATGTATAGCTGATGGGCTAGCAGCTGAGACATACCAGCAATGCCTACAGCAGGACATGCAAGTGGAATAACTGTGACAGCAGACACGTGGTGTGCTGCCTTTCTGGAGGAAGAAAGGGTCATGCAGAAGTTCTCATCAAGTCTGTGGCATGTAACAGCTGTGGTGCAGAGGTGCCAGATCCTGTGGCACACCAGGGAGCTGCGGGCATGGTGGCAGCGTTGCTGAAAAAGCTGCAGCTGGGCTTTTAACAGGAAGTTTGCAGCCTGGTGTGGAGACCTGGTATCTCCAGGTCGACCTGCATGGGCCTTTCAGGTCCCTCAAAACCAGTGCTCATGCAGGGAGCTCTGCTGGGGGCTGCTCCTGCAGGCTGGCTCTGGGGCACAGGGTGGAGATGAGCAGGACAGATGCTGGGTGCTGGTTGTTGTTTAGCTCCCACCTGTGGCACAGGTGAGTGGACACGAGCCTGGCACAGGGCACAGCCAGCCATAGGAGCGGTCTGCTGCACCTTCAGGCTGGGCAAGGTGAAGTGCTGGGCCTCAGGGACAGTTACTGGGTGACTGGGGTCGCTGGTTTTCTTCTCCAGTCACTCCTTGTGAGTATGAGTCAAGCACAATTAGTATGTGTGTGTTTGTAATTGAGTAAGGCTAACGAGAACAGTGCCTTTTGTTACAAGATGCACGGGTGGGTGCCGAGCTGTAAATCTGAGCTAGTGAGGACTCTGAGAGGTCTGTTCAATTAATCCAAACACAGGACTATTTACTGGAAATAGACTTATTTTTCAGTGACTTTATTTGCAAATTTTGGTTAACACCAACCGTTTACTCCTAATATGATCACGTCAGGCAGCAAGTGGGACTTACTGTTGTTCCTGGCCTTTCCCCACAAAGTGTTTTGAGCAGAATGCGAGTGAGTCAAAGGAAGCACTGGCTGATGGATGAACAGATTGTGGCACAGCCATCTATTCTATTGTGCACTTCCAGGGAAACCCCAGCAAATTAGATGTGCAGTTTTTAACTATACAGAGAAGACTAAAGAAATTACATTATGAATGAAAAATTAGGTGGAAATGTCTACTGTCTCATAAACAATTCAGGAGTAACTCCCTCTAAAATATTCTGGTTTATGCACACATTTAATTTGTGCTCTGGGAGCAAAATAAAGTTGCTAAGATAAAACATCCTAATAATGATTTATGTAAATTTGTTTGAACAAAGCAATGATGTAGTTGCCTATAGCAAATTATTTGGAATGTGAAATGGTATTTATGAACTGCTTCTCTCTATATGAATACAATAGATGATAGGAGAAGCTACATGAAGAAAACATAATTCTACATTCAAAAGGGACTCTGATGCCATGTCTAGTGAGCAGGACAGCCAGTCGAACAGATTGCCAAGTGTCTGATAAAATAATCTCTAGCTTGATTCTTCGTAGGCTATTTATAGCATGTGTTTAATTTAAAATTTAGGTATGTGCTGCAGATGACCCTAACAATCATACCAGGGCCATGTATGATAATACAAATTGTTTGCCTCACATTGCACATATGCCAAAATCTCAAGGTGCTTTGCAAGCAGAAAATCAGGCTCCATATCCTCAAAATATGGCTGAAAATAGGAAAACAGTTGTAGTCCCCAGCTGCTACGGGCATATGGGGCCAAATTTATCCCATCTGTTGAAGGTTATAGAGTTCCGCCAGGGATGACTTTGATCCCGTATGTCTAGCAAAGTGGAACCAATATGTCAATATAAGACATCTTGCTACTTCTGATGTTCGCCCAATAAAACATCATCATTCAAAGTGGCATGAATTTCCCAAGTGCCCAAGTCACAAACACAATCATGGGGGATATTTCAAAAGTGCTCTGATTCTTGCTGTGTTGATTTTAAAGCAGTGAACAACAAATTGGCTTTTTCCTCAATGAGGGCTCGAGCCTAGAAGCTGCTGGTATAAGTGAGTGTATATCAGCTGCAGGCACAGAAACCAATGGCCATTTGAAGCATTTTAAGCAAAACACTGCAGAACAGAAAGCCATTTCTGCATTCAGGTATTGCAAGGCATGTTTCACTTGAAAAGCTTTTTTCAAATCAGGAATGATAATGCCATTTAGAAATGGTAGGGTTATTCACTGTATTTGCTTTGGCATACCAGGGCTTCGCTAGATACCTGGGGATGGGCAGAGGCGATATTTGAATTCCTTGCTTTGAACAGGGCCAATTTCCTAGTCCCCAGCAGTGACTCTCTTGGGGACTAGAAGGATTCAGGTAAAACAGTGCTCTGTCATCTGACTGGGATTCTGGTGACATTTTTTGCAGTTAAGTTCCTCCCTGTTTATTCTGGACAAGTTCTAAGTGCCAGGTGTAGGAAAGCTATGTCTTCTGCTCAGGACTTCACTGGTGGCAACAGAATGGTCTTTCCAGCACCAGGCTGGTGTATTAAAGGTAATAAACAACAGAAAGTTACTCTCTTTGGTCTCATGCTTACAGTAAGGCTGTTCTTTTGGGCCCTTCATGCATATCTGAGCAAGACTGGGAAAATCATATAAGTGCTGGCATAAGAAGCCTGCAAATTAGAATCTCTGACCGAGCTGGTGTTTATTTCTATCAATGCTGCATTGGACTCTGTGAAAGGCAGATCTTGATAAACACTGTTCCTTAGTATAGCTGACAAAATTTTACATAAAATTATCCTGGGAGATGATTGTAGAGTTTAAAATGTGACTGCAGGCATTTATAATCAAATTACTTTGCCCCCATTCAGTATATAGTACCTTATAAAGAAGATTTTGAATGGCTGTGGATAAAGCCACTTCAGTCTCTGTTTAGAAAGCACATAGGCACTGTTATCGTGGAGTGAAGAGGTATGAAAGTACAGTGGACTTGCCCCACAAGCAGCAAATGGAAGATCATCTATTTTGCTCTATTTATTCCTTTGTGATCACTCTCTTCCCCCTGGGGCTTTCTCATCTACACACTGCATTACTTATGGACTGCCAAGCCAAATCTCCAAAGACATCTGAGAAAACCTGACGGGTTCAGTTTTGAGTCTCGATCAATGCTGCGTTTCCCTCTGAATCAGAATTAACCCCCAGAAATTGGGGTGAAGCCATATGCCTTTTGTTTGGCTCTTTGGGAAGCCATTCCTTTGCCACAGCAGATCAAAACCAGGGAGATCACCAGATCATTTGCTGAGATGGCACATTTTCCTCCAGAAATGTGTGGTTAATTTTAATAGCTCAACTATTTAATGTACCAGGTTATAGCTAACTCTGTGTTACTTGTAATGAGCTAAACTGGGACATCTCTGTCACTTGAGGGTGCTACAACTGAAAGGAGGGTTTCATAAGAAGCTCTTGATCTGTCAGTGGCGGCCACAGCTCTCACATCTTCAGCTGAGATAAAAGCACTGTTTGCTTAACAGGATTGAATTTTCCTCAAAGAAATAATTGAAACAATAGGAGAATCACCCAAACCTGCACCAAGCATTAGCAGATGAGCTGGTTTAAAATCGATCCATTTGGAAGGGGAATAATGTGCGGATTGGTCAAGGTAATGATGGTATCAGATGATAAAATGGACGCAGGGGTGGGGAAAGCTTGTGAGGGATATAGTGTCACCTAAAAGCTTTGCAGAAGTGCTTTTATTACCCTGAATCAGCTTGGTTTTGCACTGACACTTAGCTGTTTGCGAAGAATTATACCTGCTTCTGAGATAAATACATCTGACAGTGAACTCTTAACCCCTCTTTTTTCAGGCCCCTTTTGGGCAGTGACCGTGGAGAACAAGATGCCTTCAATTTTTCCAAATACAGCGTTAGAGAAAATGGGGTGCAAAACTATGGTACATAATTTACTAGTGAGCAGAACACTTCAGGAAAATTAGAGTCATTATTGAATGTAATGAAACCTGACAAATTAGAGTTTCATAGGCCCTCCCTGAGATTAGCGTGATCCATTAAACATGCTCTCTGACTGCTAAATGGCGTTGTCCCATTTCCCCATAAGAACTTGAGAAATTCTGAGGTAACTCTGGCTAACAGCTGATTGAAAGCACCCAATCAAGAACTCCTTAAAGTAAGAGGAGAAATTATCCTGATTAACATTATTTCCAAGAAGGTAGTCTCTAAGTAGGCTGTAAATTGTGTTAGAAGCATTTGGGTATTGCAGGGAAGGCTGAATTTGACACTGAAGTGGCCACAAAGTAATGTACGAAGTGGAGTGATCCAGGGAAGAACATTTTGTTGATTGTGGTGGGAAAATTGAATTACACTCAGTTGCATAGCTATTCAGAATACGTACATTAAAGTGAATGATACACAGTTTAAAAGAAGAGCTAGCAAATACAAAGAGCAGAAAAAGCCCCTTTCAAAAATCCTTCTTGCCTCATTATTTATATCTTAAGATTGTTTTCACAGAGAATACTGTGGCACACTGGTCATGAATGCCTTATCCATTATGCTAAGACATCCCAGTGATGCAAACTAAATAAATACAATAGTATTCCTTAAAATAATTGCTTTTTCCTTGACTGATTCTACATTAAAAACAACCTTTAACTTTGAATGACAGCCATTAGCACCTGAGACCTGGTCAGTGGTGCTGACTGAGCTGCCTGAGATAAATGGTGAAGGGTCTGTGTGATAGAATTGGTACTGAATTTCACAACAAAGCCTTCAAACTAGGAATCAGTGAGAGCGCATAAGTTGCCAGTCAGGGACAGAGGGTCTTTATCTTGTGGGAGAGTGGTAAATCAGTAGCAGCACATGGATATTCTCTAGTGCCAGATGCTTCAGGGACCACCTTAGACAGCTTCCTTAAGCAGAGGAGACGCTGTGGCTGTAGTTGAGCACAGCAATATTCCGGCACAGATGAGCCTCTCCCTTGGTAAATTGTCTCAAAATCCAAATCCCACATCTCAAAATGTTGTATAGCAGATGTGTGCTGGAGCGATGCATCTGCAGTTTGGTTTTGCTTGTTGCATGTCTTGGTCGAACCCATGTCCCATCCCATGTCCCAGTTTGGAAGGTCCTGCACACTGCCAGGCACAGTCCACAGTGTCTTTTGGAAGCCTCCAGTGCAACGATGCATGACACTGAAATGCAATAAAAATTAAAACCTGGAATACTGGCAGGCATTAATAGATATTTCTGATATTTCTGCACTGAAGATTTAAGTGAAGTGCTAAATAGCAAATTAAAAGAGCCACATGACTACAATTTAATGCTAAGAGCTATCTAGTATGGTAATGTCATCTCATTTCATAACATCCTCAATGACCAACGCTGATCCAGATGATTGATTTGTGGTATTTTTCCAGGATCACTTATTAAAAATGGCTCAGCTGGTGGTGCTTTGTGTGGTGTTTCAGCCAGAGCAGTGGGTATTGGTACAATATTAAAGTGCCATCATGGCATGTGAAGAATTGAAGGAAGAAGCTTTGAAAGGTTGGAAAGGAAACCAAGCACTTGAAATAAAAATAAGATTTCCATAATCATACCTCTGCCTAGAAGGAGTCTATCAGCATGGCTGGTGGGGTGCAGAGCAGAACATGATGAATGTGAACATAGTCCCAGAGAAGTTAAGTTTATTCCCCTCTAATCTAACTGCTTATAAACATTTATAGTGCCCATGCCTGTAATACCTGAGCTCTGTTTGACATTGTTCAGGACCGGTAGCTCATGCCTGCTATCAAGAGGAGATATTTAAGGAAGATATCTGTTGGTTATAACATAGCTTATACGTAAAAATATTTATGGTAGCTGCTTACATCTATCCTCTTCTAAAAGATGAAGCACTTGAGTGCAGGCTGAATGCTTGCTACATTCTCATCTCCCTGACATTCATTATAAACCAAGAGGACAAGTTTTTTAAAAGCTATTCAGATGTTTTGTGCCGTAACTTTCTCTAGTAGATATATTCCTATTGATTGCAATGAAACACACAGAGTAGAACAGAACAGATCAATTGAAAAGTAAAGTTAAGACAGCAAGCACACTTCTTTTCCACTTACCGTAATGGAGGCAGTTAGGGCTGGATCTATCCCAGGTGTAATGCTGCTGAAGGCAATGGAGTTGTACCAGCGATGAATTTGGCTCCCAGTGTTTTGTTTTGACCTTTTCAGAAGGTTGCTCTGCAGGAGTGAAACTATTAAATACAGCCAGCGATACCTTAAGTCGAAATATAGAAAAGGCAAAGCTAGTGTGCATAGCACCTTTTTCATTAAGGAAGAGGCCTGACTTTTATAGAGTAAGGGCAAAAGTATTGATTCCAGATAAGTGCTAAACTTAGTTTCAGGTTTCCCTGGTGAATAACAATCCCAAGCTGGCCCGAGACTTGAACATCTCCACGTTCATGCATGGCTGTCTGGAAGGGGCTGCATTGTCTTTCTGTGCATCGGAATGGGTTTGAGTTGGATATCAGAGTCTGCAGAGACACTATTCACTTACTCACCAATGATCCATGTAAACCAGCTGAACATACTTCTTCATTCAAGTTCAAGGGTCCTGAAATTGCCTGGCAGTGCTCAGTGTGACGATCTTTATTAGCTGGTGTGCTTGGATTTCAGTAGACACCACAGGTTCTTCACTCACTGCCATCGTCTCAGGAAGGCAGGGACTAGTGCTGTGGCTTTGGAGTACTTTCAGTTTCAGACCATTCTGTTTTACATCTTTGAGAGTGCTAATCCAGGCTAAGAATGAGCAGCATGTTCTGTGACAGGCAGCAGTGCAACTGAAAATGGGCCTTCCTACTGCATTGCCTTCCACTGAAATTTCCAGTGGTCTTTGAGAGCAGTAACAGTGAGCACTGTCCACAGGGACAGAGGCTTTGCTAACAAGGACGGAGACGGAAAAGCTCTGGCTCATCCTCAGACAGCTGAATTAGCAAGGATGGCAGAAGTCCACAGAGGGGAATCAGAGGTGTGCTGCAGGAGGTCCCTTTGCCTGCAGTGGGATCAGGGCAGCTGGAGCAAACACTGGTGCTGCTGCTGTGGAAGGAGAGCTGTGGGAGGGGATGCCCAGGGATGTGCCACACTGTCACACTGCCTCGGCCCAGAAGTGATGCTCAACAGGCACTCCTGGGGTGGCTGGCTGTGTGCTCCTACCCCTTTTCTCATAGCTCCTTCTCTTTCTTTTTTCTCATGTCCAAGCCTCCCCTGCCCTTTCCTTTTATGGCTCCTTCCCTCCTCCTGGCCTTCCCAGCACAGCTTTTCTGCAGCTGACATTAAGGCAGTGCTGGCACTAAACTGACATGTGCAGCATGTCGGTCTCCAGACGTCCGTGGCCCTAACACGGGCTGGGGGCTTTTTGGGGGCAGGGTCTGATCCCACATGGCCTGACTCAAATGGACTAAGGTGTCCCCTTCCCCTTAGCTACTTGTAAGTAAATGCACTGATTTGCAAAAAGTCCTGATTTTCCTTGTGGGACAGGGAGGAGGACTAAGGAGGTCTAAAGAGTGCTTGAGCCACTTACACCTACCCATCCTGCACATGTATGTGAGGTGAGAGGATTTCAGCACAGACAACTCTGAATAAAACCATTCATGTTGATGGAAAGTTTTTAGTCAAATATAATCTCAGTATCCTCATTTGCCCTATTTCTGGCACCTTGTAATTCCTGTACTTGGTGAGGTTTGAGTCCCTGTCCCAGCAGAGGTTTCCAAGCAGGAGACCATGAATTAGTCTCCTGCAGCAAGGGCTTTCTTACTTTTGTAGAGTCTACAGCACTATGTTTACTAGTTTCTTCTAAAGTGTTCTCATAAATAATTAAAGCTAAACTGTGCTTGTTAAATAAATGAGGAATGCACATGTTCAGATGCATTATCTATGTTTTAATTGCGCTCATTTGTTGATGCTGTCCTTGGGTAAGGAGGCAGGAGCCTTCTGCCTGAATGATGGACCTGGGAGCTGCCGGATCTGGGCTGAAGGACTGGACCCTCATTTGTTTGCCCAGGAATTTTTAAAATTAGCTTAGTGGGGAACATCATCCAGTGCATGAGATGATGTTCTTGGAGAGAGGTGTCATCCATCTGCTACAGGCTTTAAAAGTGTGGAGAAGCTACTTCCTGTAGTGAAATCTTTACAGAGATGCTTTCTTACATCCAGGCTGCTGTTCAGGATATGCAGGACAACCAGGTGAATCCCAGTGTTGGTCATGTTTGCAACCACGTATGTTCGGGCTGAGGACTTTGCAGTGGGCGCTGCCCACGCCTGCCCCCCACAGCCTGCCTAGGGCTGGGCTGCCCCCAAGGCTCCCCGAGGTGTTCCTGGGCTGCTTCCTGCGCTGGGGGCTCTGGTTGTTCTGTTTCCTCGTGTGATCTTCTCACGTGCTGTCAGTGCTGCTGTGCCTGCGTGACACACGGCAGTGCCTGTGCTGCGTGTGACCCAGCAGGGCCCAGCACCTGCTGCCCACACACTGGGCCCCGCAGGGTTCACCGATCTGTGGGCTCTGGCATCCCTCCCTTTCAGACAGCCATCCAACTGCGTCTTAGAACTGGCTTTAAACTAATTGCTGCACAGAGTCTCACGGCTGTCCTGATTAGTGATTTGAAACTTCTGGACTCAGTAACTCTATCTTCATTAGGAAGATCTGTTTTTATAATAATTGTCTCTAAAGAGGGCCTGGGGGATTATTAAGACATGGCATTCATTATCAGTAAAAGTACCATGAAGAAATTTCATAGACAAATGTTGATATTCTGGATGATGTAAATTTTCTTCCGCAAGGAAACAATTTTATCTAGAAAGCATAATTATCTTAATAATTATCTTGAAAACTAAATGGGATTTTAAGGCTTGGTCAGGCTTTTCTAGGCGGTTGACACCTGCAGTGCTGAGCAGCTGGGAAAGGTAAGGCTGGTTACTTGTTAAAAAAGCCTGAACACAAACCAACAGAAAAAAGGGTGGAGGAAGAGTAGTAGTAGTGTCATTGGTAAGGAAGGGCTTTGGTAGAATCTGATATTTAGAAAGCAGGCTAAGTTGGAGAGGAATGAACTCAGGCTAGAGACACCAAATTTGGAGCTTGAGGGCTGAATGCTGATAGAATATGGCAGATGGAGAACAAAGGATTTTTGGTTTTTTATTTATATATTTATTTATTTATTTATTTAACTAGGAGGTTACAAGAGGGGCTATTAGCTATGAGATCTGCTGGACAGTGGGATGGATCAATAAGCAGCAAGAGGGCTTGCTGGTGGGAGGTGAAGGTGGAGTAAGGCTTCCCTGGTTTTGGAAGAGATGAACAGAGCAAGGTGATGAGGAAAAGGATTGGGTTGCTTGCTGAATTTCTGGAGGTTTTCTAACTACAGAAAGTAAAGTGAATATCAAAAGCATTTGGTGCATATCAAAACCAAGAACAATACACTGATAAAAGGCAGCTGTAAGATCAGTCAGATGTCTGTATCTATGGTCACCAAAGGAACATAGGTATCCTTAAAATACTCCCCCACAGCATCTAAATTGGGTTTTGTTAAAAGACTTTTGTCTTTAGAGAGTACGTGCAAATAGAGAAAGAGGCAATGAATTGATTTGCTTTTTTTTCTGTACCTCAGCTTTGCCTTCTTGATGTTTATTTTGGTTATTGTGGCTTCTGAGGCATCTTAATTAGTATTTCTTTCTTAAACAGAGTTCCTGTGAATGGTTCAGAATCTCATGTCCAAGGCTGCAGAAAATACTATTTTACTGAAAAGGAGAAAGTGAATTTTCTCTGAGGAGATAAGTGTTTGAATGATCGTTTGTATCTGCATCTAGAAGAAAGGAAATGATTATTTCTTTTGATAGCTGAGAGATGGTCATGAGGAAAAGGAAGCCATTATTAATTAATAATCAATTATTATTTTAATATTTATATAGCACTGTGTGACTGGTGCCCCACAGGGATAGCGGCTCATCTCTCTGCCTGAGGAGCCTACGTTCTAAATTTAGCCATGGCGATGGCTGCTCATGGCAGATGATGTGTTTTCATCATTCCCTGCTCTGCCTCAGCTTTTCAGTTGAATCCCATTTCAATTCCCCATCCCCAATAGAGGGGAGCCTGCACTAAGCAGGAAAGGCAAGATCAGAGTCTAAAAGAGCACAATCAATGCAGTAAACAGAGAGGCAGGATTAGAGGTCTGATCTCAGCATTACATCTTGCAATCCTTACCCAGAATTGCAATAATGTAAATAAAATCTTTCCAAGAATAAAGAGTGCTGGATTTGGTGCCAATTTGGAAAGACCTGCCCTTTCTGGGCCCTCAGACTGATGTCCAAGTAAAGTTTTTGGGTTTTTTTCAAAGTCCTTAAATTAATACATTTAATGGTGAGACCCGGCCTCCATGGAACTGGTGGCAGTCATACTGTGATGTTTCTCTTACTGGTGTTTTCCCTGACCTTACCTCTTGCTTAAATCCCATTTCTATTCCTGTGCTTTGAAGCAGGTGTTTCTGGATGCTGTGCCTGTGCCTGATACTGCGCTTCGCTGGCAGCAGTCAGTAGGGTAATAAACTCTGCTAGATATATTCTGATAAAACCCATATATTTAGATCCTAAGAATTAGCTGATATATCACAAGGGTTGTATTGTATAAGGTGACAGTTCTGCAAAGTGTCAAATTGGACTCTGTGATTCAAAGACTATGTTTATGTGGCAGCTACTTGGAGTGGATTTGAAAAGGAACTGAAAATATGTAGTACTAAGAGAAACCAGCATTTATGTAAAGTACCTATCATTGTCAAAGTGTGGTGTAGTGGCTAGAACAGAAAATGGGAGTCAAACAGTCTAGGGTTTATATTTGGCTCCAGCAACGTCAAATTAATTGGAGCTAAATACAGAAGTCTCTCCTTATATAGGATTTTTGATCCACTTTCAGAACTCTGATAGAGATATGTGCTGTTTTGTTTTTCTAGAGGATGATCTAAAAGCATCGAAGGAAGATGCTACATTTTGTATTAATGCATGCAAGATTTTTTCCATAAGCATGTGAGTTAGCATGAGATGTATGACTTCAGTGCTGGGAGGGATAAATGTGTGGAAAGCTATAGCTATTGCCAGGTGCCAGTCTTAATCAGAAATCTGTTGGCTTCACTGAAATTTTGCATAGATATTTTCCCCTGTCAGGTGACCTACTTAAATAGAAGAAGTACTGTATAACAGTCTTACAGACAATTCTGGGCAGAGTCCCTGTTCTGCAGAGTAGAAGTCTAAGACAAAAAGACAAATTTTCATTTATTGGTACATTTCCATTCATTTAAATAAAAAATTTGAGTAAAGGAAGTTTAAATATTTTGAATGTGACTTTTGCTTGTTAAAAATGATTCTTTAAAGAACCAAACAAAAACAAGCTGATGTCTCCAGAGGAATGCCTGTGTAGTGCTCTGCAAAAGGTATCCCAGCGAACTCCAGAGGAGCTCTCTTGGAGAAGTTCAGCCTCCTGGACAGTGAGTTTATCTTTGGGACACTGTTTACAGGACATGCCGTGGTTTGGCTGTCCCTATACTGTACTGCAGGGGGTAGCAGATATGTCCTTAGAGATGACTGCACCAGAGGTTGTTGTGGTTCCCTTTTGTTTCAACTTGCTTTCAAGTCTAGACGGTTACTTAAATGTACTCCCAAGCATGGAGGCAAGAGACAGTCTAAGCATATGGGCAGTGGGTTCTGCAGAGGCATGATTGGCAGTGGTTTCATCCCTCTGGGCTGGCTCACGCCTCTGTTGCACTGAGTGTGCTCTCTGTCTGCACAGAGCTGGGCATGTTCCCTTTGGGGGTCAGTACCTCACAGAAGTAGGACCTAATCCTGTACTTGCAATGTGTGGCAGTGAGCTAGGGGAAATTCCCTCACTGCCACGTTTTAACCCTGTCAATCAAAGATTCTGTTCCACCTCTGTTATTTTAATATTCATCGCATTGTTTTACTATTCAAGAGTTACTAGAAACTTCTACTGTTCTGTTATATTACTTGGCTAATGCAAATATGTTCCACCTTTGCCCAGAACTCATTGGAAAACTGTCATCCCACGTCAGTCTGTGATTTGATGAGACCCCTGGACCCTTCCCCTCTGGCCAGCCCTTTCCTTTCCCCTTAAAACCCCGTGTAACCACCCCCTGCAAGTCTTTCTGATAGCTCGCATCCTGAAGAGAATAAAACCTGGGTACTGCTATCAGGAGTCCATTCTCTCTTCTTTACTTCTACCTGCTTTGTTACCAAGGACTGCTCTGCCCTCCACTGCGGAGGCAATACCTAGGTAAACAGGTAGACAAAGAGATACCGCTCCTCTGCAGCCGTCCATCTGACCGAGGGCGCTGGATAAATTGTCCTGCAGAACCCTGGGCAGTTTTGCGGTCCCCAAAAAGCATTAGCAATGCACAGTCCTGAAATAATTCCTAGAAAGAACTGTATAACAGGGTATGTTACCATCTTGTTCATCTGATTAGAAATGGAAAGCAGAGCTGTCAGAGGAGAGGGAGACACCAGTTTGGTTGTCTGTGTTGCCATCTCCTGCTGGCAGCAGAGCAGGATGGGCACAGGACTAAGAGCAGCCACAGCTGGTTTGGCCATTCTGGTTTGTGTAGTGGCCAAGGGCCAGATACACCCAGGACCATGCCCCGAGGCAAGAGAAGCACCTTTATGAGATGAACATTCTGCTGTAAGTGCCCTCCCTTCTCACAAGTGTTGTGTCAGTGGGGAGAGAAGCAAACTTTCAGGCAGGGCTGTAAGATGGCACTTTTGAAAATACCTGAAGGCTGAAGCAAAACTAACTTTACTGAAAGTCATGTAAAAGTCAGTGAGACTTGGGCTTTTAAATCTTTCTAGTGCTTTTCTTGCAAGTTGCCATCAGTACTTGAAAATCTAATCTATTGGCTGTGTCTCCATTGCACCATCCATCTGAGGATCTCTAATCAAAGCTGTAAATATCTACAAATCTGTAATACCTTATGAATTCTCTATATTGACTTGAATTTTGGGATGTTTATTGTATGAGTATATTGATTTAGGTTAATAGGAAAACTAACCCAGTCAGTAATAAAAGCTGATGGTAAATCAGTCCAGTTCAGGCGGGTGACAGGCAAGGATGGAGAGATCCTGCAGGCAAAGGCCAGCAAGTCAGCATGAGCAGCTTGTGTGGCCGGTCTGTCTTTTTCCTCACTGGGACAACAGAGAACCCAAGGGAGACCTGCTGGGGGGAGAGCAGTGTCTCCTGATACATGAATCATCTGGAGTCATGTTACCATCAGGTGACACAAGATACACCTGTCTGCGCTTCTTTAACTTGCTGTTAAGCAACACCTTGGATTTAAAGGCACTTTCATTACCCTGTCACAAGCCACTGACAGAAGTCTGGTGGAGTCCTTGCAGTTTGTTAGATAAATAGGGTTCAGTCTCAGGGTCCTGCTTCGCATCTCAGGGCTGCCTCTCCCAGTAGGAGCAGCTGCAGGATTGTGCCCTGGGAGAGTGATGCCTCACGCCCCAGGGAGGTACAGTAAGAACAGCAGAGATGTCACTCACCACAGCACACACTTCACCATATCCTGGGAGCATGGAGAAAACAACCATAGGTTATCCAATTCAACAGCTGATACGGACCTGTATGGTTTTGCCTGAAGCCATTCTGTAGACTGCAGGGAAAAATATTAGTGACCTGCAGGAAAAGCCAGACTGCCTGACATGGATGTAACATTAGGCTTAGCTGCAAGACCAGAAGCAGTAGAATTTGTAACCCGAGTATCTTCTTTTCTGGTCCAGCTCTTTGCACCAGATATTAACTCGCGTTGTTCTAACTCAGTATTTTATCCTTGTGGTTTATAAAGCAAAAGAGCCTAACTTTTCTCAGTTAATTTTCAGTATATTACTTTCTTGTTTTAAATAAAGCTCCTGCTCTATTTTTGAATAACATAATGAGTGAAAAATTACTTTATTCATCCTGGTGGCAGGATGGCAATTTGTTACACTGCCAGCTAGAGGACCTGGATCAGAAACAAATTTGGGTTCCCAGGCTGTATGCCAGAAGAGCTGAGACATATTTTTGAGGTGAGGTACTTGGACTCTAGGGGGAGATTGTTGACTGAACTGAGCTGCTTTCACAAACATCCTGCCAGCTGAGCCTTGACATAGTGCTGGTCTTTGCCTCAAATGGGCAGGTCCCCTGCCCCACGCTGTGTGCCGCAGCTAGGAGCTGCTCCCAGGAGCTGGAAGCACAGGTGAAGAATTGAGGATGCTTTCAGCAGAAATTAAGTTCATGTGTTCACACTTATCACTTACTATTCCATTGATCCAAGCACAAGGATCATGTATAGTGATGACTGTGGGTTGTTGGAGGGGGGAGTTGTTGCCCTTTTCATGTAGGGCCAGAGCTGAAATTTGAGCAGAAGATGGCGCAAGGCCGTTGCTTCCCACATGACCACCCCGGTCGTGACCTAGCTCCACACCACCCTTTGAAAGTACTCTGTTGCTTCCCTGTAGCCCTTCCCTCCATGCTCCATGGTCCTTCCTCATCTCCCAGACCATTTCCACCTTGGCCATGCTCCTGCTATCTTAGGCAGATGCCAGGTGGAAGCTGGAGGCTGGGACTTAGAGTGGAGCTGCCCTGAGAAGTTTGGTAACTCCATAGCTGCAGCTTTTTAAAGGTCTGAACCTGCATAGGGTCTGATCTGTTACGGTTAGTGTTTGTGTGAGGCAGCATCTTCCAGCTGCTGTTCCCTTCATGGGTAAAGATATCATCAGCTGGAGTGATCTGCTTCCACATTTTGTATGGACATATTAAGTGCTTGGAAAAGCTCCAGGTACTTCAAGTGAGTCTATAAGGGGAAAAGCTACAGAGTGAGACTACAAGGGAGAGCATGTTGTTAGGATCATTTTACTGAAAAATAACTCCTTTTTCTTTTGTCTGGGTAGACACAAAACTGATAATTATGACTGTATGATTAGATGGTCATTGATAGGTATGTTTATGTATTATTTTCTGATGTTTATGCATACCTGTAGTTATTTCGGAGGGTGAAATGCAGATTATTAGTAGCACTGTTGGAGCAGTAGGAAGACGCAATAAAATCAAGAGAAGTCTGCATAGACCTGAGTCATGTGCCCTAGATACACGATAATTACCATAATACACAAGAAATAGGGTTTTCAAGCAAAGCTCTGAGGTGACACATTTAAAGCAAAGGAATAATTTTTTTCACACAGTCAATAGTTAAAGTGTGGAACTTCTTGCTGCAGGCTGTTGTTGATGCTGAAGCTTACAGGAACCTTTTTGAAAGTTGATAGAAAAAAAGTATCTTTGGGTTTACAGCATACCAACTTCTAAGTAGCAGGTCTCTAGAAGTACAGGAGAATGCGTTTGCCCTGTTCTTCCTTAGGACATGACTGGAACCAGGACATGGGCAAGAGGGACTTTGCTCTGACTGGCTTCTTCAACTCTTACGGTAAACATTAAATGGAGTTATGTGTCAGGGAGGTAAGGAAGAAATAAAGGTAGAGGGCTGGATGCTGATTAGCACTGGCATAAATCCAAGGATGCAATCAAATAGTGCACAGAGCCACAGAGCATCGGAGTACCTGAGGACAGCTTCAGCCCAGCTCCCTAAGGACTCTGCAGGCGCCAGCATCACACTTCCCGCACAGTTAAGACAAGCACAGGCATAAATTTCCACCTGGCTAATTTCAAGATTTTATTCCATTTGCCTGACCTATGAGAGAAGAAACTGCTCAAGTGGAACCTGTTAACTTCAGTAAGGACCCCCTTTGGGTACTTGATGACTAAAATCCTAGTCTTGAACAGACTTGAGCACACACTTGCCATGGTGTGCATTCACACGCACGAATACATATATCACCAAGGGCCCAGTTACAGACCCAAACTTCACACGTGAGTGCAGTATGTCTCTGCCACCCTAAATCTGATGTGTGTGTATGGGAATTCTGAGTCAACGCTGGCTGTATACAAGAAACGTGCAAGACCAGAGCTGTAGCAGAACAGGTAGTAAGTTACTGATGGCAGTGCTTGTTTCAGCCCATTTGTTTTGCCTTCTCCATTACTGTAGAGGTTGTGACAATGGACAGAAATACATAAAAGTAAGGGTGATACGTGTGTTCTCTGGTCTCATTTGGCCAGCACTTATGGATTTTCTCACTCGGCAAAGTGACTACCCTGTAATCACTGGAGCATATAAATCTTGGCTTTTTTTTGATTGGGACCTGTGCATGGTCATGGATGAGCAGAGAGGCAATTTCTTTTATAGGGAGGTGAGCATTATGCAATTTAAAGGGGCCGTAGTTTTTCCTGTTTGTTGAATCTATGAGTTTTTTGCTTTGTGAACATCTGAATTTTCTGATTGCTGGTAAGAAATACCTACAGTTTGTTGTAATGATATGACCAAAGCACAGAGTAGCCCAGCATTCCCCGCTGATTGCCATACACTAGGGTCTTGAGAGCTGTGAGATTATGTTGTTTGGAGAGCCAAGAGGAAGGAGGAGTAGCAGGACCAGTTTTCCAGTAGAGGTAACAGCCTAAGAGTGGCTTTGGATAGGGCTGCATTTGCCCTGGTACCCAGCATAATCCAGCTGTCTCGGCCTCAGCGGCATCAGCTGTCCCCAAAGTGGCCGTCAGCGTTACCCAGTGCTGGCTGGGTGCCCTTCTTATAGTGTGGGTGTCTCACAGGAGTTTGCTGAGACCAGTATCTCAGGACCCCTCCCAGGTGACCTCTTAGGTCAAAGCCATCCCAGGCACTCTCAACAAGAGTAGTGGCACTGACCAGTCAAGAGATTCACAGACACTTGTAGCCAAATGTTGACTTTGTTACATGCAGTTAAAAGCTGTACCACCAGTTTGTTTGCTGATCCTCCCCCAGATCTGGCATTCCTCTGATTATGTAGCCAACTGTAGTTTGTTATTATTTAGACCAAATCATGCCTTGGGCGAAACAGACAAAACTGCTGGGCCTCATTAGGGAAATGAGGAGCAGGGTGTGGGGAGCAGGCTGCAGGAAGTGCCACTGTTTCCCATCACTGAAGTGGGAGGTGAAAGCCCCTTGCCCCGCAGGTTAGTGGGGTCTGTGGTTTCAATGTAGCCCTTTGCCAACACCCTCCAGTTACAGGAGGCATAGGAATCTCACTAGGTGGAGAGCTTTTGTCCTGGTTTCAGCTGGGATAGAGTTAATTTCTTCCTAGTAGCTGGTAGAGGTCTGTGTTTTGGATTTAAGATGAGAGTAATATTGATAACAGACTGATGTTTTACTCTAGTGCTTACTCTAAGTCAAGGACTTTTCAGTTTCTCATGCTCTGCCAGTGAGCAGGTCCAGAAATAAACTGGAAGGGAGTACAGCCAGGGCAGGTGACCCAAACTGGCCAAAGGGATATTCCATGCCATCGAACGTCATGCTCGGTATGGTGAACGATGGCTGGCAGGGGCTGATGACTGCAGGGGCAGGGGTATGGGCTGGGCATCGGGTGGTGAGCAATTGTGTTGTGCATCACTTGTTCATTTGTTGTTGTTGTTGTTATTATTATTAATTATTATTATTATTATTATCATCTTTATTATCTTTATTTCAGTCATTAAATTGTTCTTAATTCTTAGCTTTACCTTTTTCCCGTTTTCCTTTCCATTCCAACCGGGGCTGAGGAGCAGTGAGCAAGTGGCTGTGTGGGACTTAGCTGCTGGCTGGGATTAAAACACAACAGCTTTTGATAAGTCGACATGCATGCTATGTGGTATAGGCTGCTCCATTGCTGTCATGTGTTTGCTTTTTTCTCATCACCATTTTAAAGAGCAGTACTAACAGGGCAACATGGTTTCTGTTCATCTCTGGTAATTTCAGAATCATGGATTTGAATAAATGAAGACTAATCATATAGTTGTTGGTGGGTCATGAAGTCTTTGTCTTCAAGTAGTGCAGAATTTCTTAGTCTGCTTAGTTACAAAATTGACAGTTTGGAAGAAAGAGAGTGATTAGTGAAATCTGCAATAATTATTACATTTGAAAACTTCCTTTGCTAGCCATTTTTCTTTTATTGTGTTTAAATATCACCTTGATGTTGCCTTATATCTCCCACACTTTACCTTACTTTATACCCTACTGGACTTTAGCTATGTGATTCCTGGCTTTCCCTTTTATCTAGTTGTTCCTGGCCTTTGGAGCTGATTGTGTAACCAGAAGTGCAAGTAATGTTTTCCCACTGAAGATCAGACATGTCACATAAGACATCGTCTTTAATGTTGCTCTGTAATTCATGTCTTGCTCAACCTGCAACAAGTTACTAAAGTTAACTTATAAACGGTGTGAGTAATCTATCTTATGAAGAAAAGTACTGCTTAGAGAGAGTAAATGCCTGTTCCAGCCACCACAGCAGCAAACTCTGCCACTCGTGCTGCTAACATCCAGCCATTACCTGCCTCTTATTTCACACTAAACAAGATAACAAAAGCATTCTTGCAAATGGACTGTTTCTAAACATATCAGAAGCTTTCTTGGACCAGCACCTAAGAAATGAAACTGGGTTTTTTTTAAGACCTCAGTTTTCATTTTGGCACAAATTATAGATGTTCACAGAAATATCAGTAAGTGCAGGCTCTGGAGATTGGCTGCTTTTCATTAGACATGCATGTGTTATTGTCTGCTTACTGCTTTAGACCTGGCCTTCATTTTAAGGCCAGATTTTATTTCTGAAGAATGTAATTTAAAGCTATGTATAGTGCTTTGTGATTACCTGGAACTACTAAAGAAAGAGACCTGGCACTGACAAAATAAATATATAGGAGCTGCAGCTGCCTTAACTCTGCTAGAGGTAGTAAAAAAGAAGGTCTAAACATTTGAGTGATTTTAACAAGGGGGCAGAAGCAAATGAAGTGTCTGTTGCATTGCAAAAAGTTTTACAGGCAGAAGTTGACAACACAGGAGGCTCCTGCTCCCTGTATTTAAAGTTTACTTTGCCATTTGTCTTGAGTGGATTCAGTGTTGTAGTGAATAATTTATAGGCAGCATGAATGAGCTCATTAGTCACCTTTTCAGAGCTTAAGTGAGTTTTGTGGTTGTCAGTACATGGGTCTTCTGTTCACAGGCACGACAAAAGGACGGCTCAGTGGCTGCCTGGTTTGTGCTGGCACAGCCCCGACTGGCCTGTCTGCTGCTGAAACCCCAACTCTGCTGCCCAGCAGTGGCCCAATAACCAGTGGGGCCTTTACTAGAGATAGCTTATTTTTTTCTTACATGTGATGTTTGGTTTGATACTGTGTTGTTTTCATGTTGGGTTTTTTTTTTTTTGTTGTGGAATATTGAAGATTTTGTGACAGGTGATGTGGAATAAGTAAAACCCTCTACTTGCATACAAGTGACTTCTCAAATGTTCTTAAAATTTTTATTATAGTCTGTCTTGATTTTGGCTGTGATGGAGTTAATTTTCTTCCTAGTAGCTGGTATTAAGCTGTGTTTTGGATTTATTATGAGAATGACATTGATAACACACTGCTGGTTTAGTTGTTGCTGTGCAGTGCTTACCATAAATCAAGGGCTTTTCAGTTTCCCATGCTCTGCCAGCAAGCAGGTGCACAAGAAGCCAGGAGAGAGCACAGCCAGGACAGCTGACTGCAACTGGCCAAAGGGATATTCCATATCAAAGAGCATCATACCCAGTATATAAACTGGGGGAGTTGGCTGGGAAGGGCTGACCACTGCAGGGGGAAGGGCTGGGCATCGCTCAGCAGGTGGTTGTATTGTCCATCATTTGTGTGTCCATCTTGGGATTTATTTCTCTCTCTCTCCCTCTCTCATATCTCCCTTTTCACTACTATTATTAATGTAATATTGTACTTTATTTCATTTATTAAGCTGTTCTTAACTCACAGGTTTTATCTTTTGGTGATTCTCTTTCCCTTCCCACTGGGGATGGGAAGAGTGAGTGAGCACATGCATGGTACTTAGTTGCTGACTGGGGTTAAACCACAACGTAGCCATAACATTTTTTTGTCCTTGAAATGCTTACAGAAGTACTAAACTGTGCTGGAACTAGCTGAACCTAAGAAAAGGGCTCAACTATCAATGTTTACAAGTCTACAGATTTAAAGAGAAAAACATTCCCAAGATTATTCCATAGTGCTTCAGCAGCTGAGGCCCACCCCATCCTTGTTGCATCCCAGTGAGAAACCTCTGGAATGTGAAATTTGCCTGCAAATATTCTGTGAGGTGCCAGATGCACCATACCTCCCTGATCACTGCAGCTGCTCACTGAAGTTACCTTTTGCCAGAAAGACTGCGACAGTGCCAAAGGCCTGGCAGAAATTAATGTCCCAGTGAATAAGTCAGACCATAATAATAACAACACACTCTTGTCTCTCTAGAGAAGCCAAAAGCTGCCTGCAGGGAAACCCACCTCACAGGACATGAATGTAGCAGCCAGGGGGTGGTTCTCTGGCCATAGAAGTTGCTGCTGAGATGTGGGTACTTTAGCAGTGCTTTTTTTCTGTGCTAGCTTTCCTCCTTCTTCCCAAAATCTTGCTTACCTGCTCTGCCTGCTGGCTGCTCTCTGATTCAGCCTTGGAGGCCACCTCACTTGTGGCTGTGGAGGGGAGCACGGGACAACACAGAACCTTTCTGCAGATGGTACTGACTCTTTTTAGACCTTCCACTGCAGCGTTTCATTGCTTTCTATTCCCTGGTGCTTTTGGTGGGCTGGTCTGTAGCACTAAAAACACACCAAGGATAGAAGTCTGCTTATTCATTTTATGGCACGTTGTGTTTCCCACAACCTGCATCCTCTCAGCATCTCTTTGCAGACACAACTGTAGGTCAGTACAGCCATGCTTGTGCTTCATCCCTGCACCACCTCATACAGGCTCTCACAGTTGTCTCTGTGTTGTCACAATCTCAGAATCTGCATTTCACAGGATTTCCTCTGGGAACGGTGTTCAAGAAATGTACAAGAAGAGTAGAACCAAGTAGAGCTGGGACACTGATCAGAGGAGAATAATCACCTGTCTCACAGCAGTAGTGATGGTAAACTATGTTTAGTGTCAGTTGCTGAGAACTTCAGTTGATGAGATGTGAACGCAAACTTCACTACCTGTGAGGCCCTGTTGCAACTTAATTTTGCATACACAAATAAAGGACAACTTCATAAAATTATTGATGAAATGAACAGTTTGTTTTCAGGGAAGCTGAGGCAGAATTTGAGATGTTGACTTGAAATAATTTTGTCTTAGTTTTAGAAATTCCACTTGGCAATGCAGTTTGGGAGCTTTGTCAAAAGAACATGGTTCTTCATTGTAGTTTTCCCAGATACTTCTGATCTTTACTTGTCTTCAGTGTTGGCTGCTGCTTTTCTTCCACATTGCTTTTCAGGACAAAAATATAGTTGATGTCTGGTTCTGCTGATTACTTGTAAGTTTGACTTCAGCTGCCAAGTGGTGAATACTGATGTTGAGATAACGCCAGGCCACATCTTGTGGCATTCCATCTTTACAACAGATAGCAGAGTTTGAGCGCCAAACTCTAGAAAACAGTTTTAATTTTTCAGCCTCTTTAAATACTGCAACTGTACCAGAAATACTGGCTTGTATTACAGTTAATGTACCAACTGAGTTAGGTGGATTCAGACTAACATAGCCATTACAGACTATGTTAGACATAGCAGAAGACTCCAGTAAAGATATGTTTATCCCAGCAACATTTTTCTTTCCACTGACTAGGCTACTAAAATAAGCTGCACTGGCAGAAACTTCCCTTTCCCAGTATAAGCTAGGTTTGTGTTTGGGGTCCTTGTCTGTTGGGTAATTGCACTGTGAAAGAATCTCTCATGTGGACCCATTTTAACAAATATGTAGGACAAACAAGCATGCATGATGCTCTCCTTCCACCACACTCATGTACAGAAACACAATTGCTGGTAGCTTCTCAGCTGTGTATAATTTTAGCACTAAGTATACTCATTTTCCTAGAAGCTGCAAGTGTTACTACAATAACATTGTAAATGTGCATACATTAATTTATGGAGGAGCTATTTAATAAAAACTGGATTTTATTGGAAGAAATTAGTTTTATTTTAGCCTGTGAAACAGAAATGCCATAGATAGTTTTGTTTGCTCACACATCTGACAAAGCTTTGTATTGGTGCTCCTTTTCTCACAGATTCAGTTCTGTTTCTGTTGAGTTTCACTTGCTGGGGAAAATGAGAACTTGAAGAGTAATTAAATGCAAGGTTGGGAAAATGCTTTGTAAATCTGATTCCATGTTCTCGAGTGAATGTGCAAAAGATAGATCTGTTGGTAAGCTGGAGTAAGCTGGGCCTTCATTACCTGTGCAGTTTGTAGCTTAGTACTTGCTGCGGATGAAGAAAGGGGAGTGCATGCTTGCAAAAGCCATGGGACAGGCAGGCAGGGTACAGCTGCACTCGCAGCAGCTGCGAAGCCAGAGCTGCTCTCTTTCAGGGCAGCAGGGCACTGTCAGCCCGTTACGTGTGTTACCTCTGTACAGGGCAGAGACTCTGGCTGTTCTGGTACTGTTCCAGGAATTCAGACACAGCTGTTTCTCTACCCCAAAAGCAGGCATACTGCAAAAAACGAAACCAGGCTGGTCTGCTGTGGTTAAAAATAAAGAAATGTTGATACTGCAGGAGAAGAATGCTGAGAACAGGAGTTGTGAAAGAGGAAATGAATAAATACATATGATTTAGTTTTTATAAGTTCTTGAAGGTGTCCAATGTGCTTGTGCTCTGTACAAGATTAAATCCCTTGCCTCAGAGAAAACAGAAGATTAGAAATATCAAGACTGATGGCAACACATCAGTCATTCTGCATGGGGAAGAACTGACACAAAATGAGATGGCCATTGTACAGGTGTCAGGGCCTGAACTATGTCCCACACTGAGGGTCTGATCACAGAGTCAGCAGCCTTGTCCACATCACTCTTTGAAAAGTACATCAGGACCCTTAAGAATTAGGAGGGGTGTTTAGTACAGCTGCATGTCAAATTCTAAATCCTAATGAGCAAGCTTTGCTGGCAAACTTCAGGGAAGCAGACAGCAGACTTCAGGGAAGAAATCTGACTCTGATGTAGAGAGAATAAACATCGACAAGGTCACCAGACAATAAAGACATGGTAACTAGAGAACAAGTTAGGAAGAGGGGCTTAAAGGTGAGGATAAATAGTGCAGGACTGTTGAAGTGTGGCAGGTGAGGCCAGAAGGCAGAAAGTAGGAGTATTTAGCAAGGTCATGTGACATGGTGTCCTGCTTTTGACTGGGACAGCGGTGCTGTATTTTTGGATTTAATATGAGAATTATGTTGATAACACACTGATGTTTTAGTTGTTGCTGTGCAGTGCTTGCCCTAAGTCAAGGACTTTTCAGTTTCCTGTGCTCTGATAGTGAGCAGGTACACAAGAAGCCAGGAGGGAGCACGGTCAGGACAGGGGACCTGAACTGGCCAGAGGAATTTTCCATACCATAGAGCATCATGCCTAATATATAAATTGTGGGGGAACTGGCCAGGAGGGGCCAATTGCTTCTTAGGGACGAACAGGGCATCAGTCAGCAGGTGGTAAGCAAATGTATTGTGCATTCTTTGTTCCTCTTGGGTATTACTCCTCTTTCTCGTATTATTACTGTCATCATCACCATCTTTTATTTTGTTTGAATTATGAAACTATTCTTATTTCAACACAAGGGGTTTTTTTGTTTTCTAAATTCTGATTCCTCTCCTCACTGTGTGTGTGGCGGGGGGAGCAAGCGACTGTGTGGTATTTAGTTGCTATCTGGGGTTAAACCATGACACATGGTCATAATACTAGCAAAGAAAGATGTTTCCAGCAGAGACGGAGATTGAGGGGGGAAGATGAGCCCATGAGCCCAATGACCCTTGCTGTGCTTGTGTGCTTGATGGCTTATGGGAAATTTTCAGGGATTCCAATCTAGAGAAGGATAAGAGATAAAGGAGTATAGGGAGATGGCTGGAAATCCTCATTAAATAAGATACTGCAACATCTGCAGTTGGTATTCTGAAATCTGAGTGGAAAGATTAGACTGTTGTATATTAGCCCACAGGGCTAAAGTGCAGCTCTGCACTGTTGGAACTTCTAATCAGCCTTCAGTATGGCAAGTACTTTGGTCTTGATGTACAAACAGTTTCATCTGTCAGTGTTGCAAATCTTTTGCTAAATGAATTAGTATTATTGCTGTCTCAGAAATGGGGATATCAACACCCTAATAAATTTGGTGGCTTGCCTGCGATTAGTGAGTCTTTAGTTACTTGATGGCCATGCATTAGTTGTTCTGCCGCTGCTGTAGTCTAAGCCAGTAGTTAATGTTCTTTCAATGATCCTGCATGAGGCTGTGTGCTCCTTTCTTAAATTAGTTGTACTAGGTATTCCAGCAAAGAGTCAGAAGTTGGGGAACAGTCTTCCCAAGAGGCAAGATAGTAATGTTTACCTTGTTGCTGGTATTTTAGTGCTGTGCAAGTCAGCAGCTCCAGTTGCTGCTGAGCTCAGGGGCGAGTGGGAGCCAGCGAGAGGCTGCCTCTCATGGGGCACCAGCGGGGAGCGCCTGCCAGCCTTCCGACCCCACGGGCAGCCTGTCTCCCTGCTCTCCTAACCTTCTCTGCCACCTGCTGCTGGCCCCTGGGCTTGATCATGTCGGCTTTTCTGTCTACACAGCAAATGTCTCACAGTGGCCCTTCAATGCAATCTTTAGTGTGCGGTCTGGGGAATTTCCTACCTGCCATGAAAAAACCAGAAAACTCTGATACTGATCATATTCCAGGAATATTGATGGGGAATTTGGCCACTAATTCTGAACAGAACTGAGCTGAATAGGATGTATACATAATATAGTGTATAATTTTCTTTGCACACTACTCTGCATCTCATGAGGCTTCCCCCTTCTCACTTCACAAATACTTCTCATTAGCTGAATTCTTCTTGGTAGTCTTTCAAGACACTTGACTTTTACAAGTGATAATAAATGCAATAAATCTTCTTGCTTGCCAATAAAGAGGCATGTTGATTCACTCAGAAAAACGTCTGAAGCATTTGGAGTAAATTCAGGTGGGTGGAGTTATGACTTGATAATTTAGTTTGGGTTTGAAATCAAACGGCCATGAGATAAGAACTGTGTAAACTAATGGTCTTGCTGACTGTTGGAGTGTTAGGGCTGGTAGAGTCACAGGGCAGGATTGCCAGTGGGTAATGATGATACTCTGCTGCCTGAAAGGTATTCTTCCCATTCTGCAATTCAGCTGCTGGTGTGTCTTCTTGAAAATATGCAAGAATGTGAAATAGCAGTTCACTGGGTAGGGGAGAGAAAGCTGTCGGCAAAAGAAGTCTTAGCTAGTTATGACAGGAATTTCTAGTTCCAGAGAATCAATGAAATGCTTCTTATCCCTGCACTTTGAGAACGAGGTGGTTGCCACTCTTATCTAAAACCGTGAATTTCGTGAGTGTCAAAGAGATTAAAGGAGGCAACCCATCCATTGGGAAATAATGCAGAATTCCTGAAAGGTCTTGAGGCAGCTGTCTTAACTTTTTAAAATAAAACAGCTAAAATGTTTTCCTTTCTGGCTTAGTGACAATTTCTGGGTCCAAGGGAGGACTGCACTGGAAAGGATACCTGTATTTCTGACTTAAATTATATTGTTTATACATTTCTGCAGCAGACATTTTCTATAGCAAAAGGAAAATTTATTTTCAAGTATGCTAAATTTGCAAGCTTTCTTTACCCAGGGCAGAAAATGTTTGATTTTTGTAGACCACCTACAAAACAATTGTTTTATGGGTAGAAAGGCATACTTTAATTCTGTGCTGTAAACTTGAGATCTGGCATGTAACGTATAGGAGACTGTACGTTCAACTAGTGCTGTCTACACTGGGCAACTTCTTTATTTTTAAATCAAGTTAGTTCCCTTCAATTAATTCAACTGATGGCAGGGTTTTTTAACTGAAGTTAATACTAGTTATGTCAGGGTATGATAGCGGAGGAGAAAATGCACCATTTTTTCTAACTGAGTCAAGCCTTCTTTTAAAGCAGATTTCCTTCAGGNCTCGTCTTCAGTCACTGCAGATTTCTGCAACACGGTTCTCTACTATACTCCGTGAAGACCGACCCTGAGCAGTGGCCGTAGTTTCAGGATGCCCAGAGCCAGCGGCAGAGCCGCCGTGCGGGGTCCCGCGCCTCTCGCTGCCCGCACAGCCCCGCAGGGCCCGGCTCCGGCTCACGCAGCGGGGCAGGTGCCTGGCTCCGGCGGCGGACCCGTGTGCGCCGCCGGGCCGCCAGGTTCGCCCGTCCTCGGCAGGAATTACCTGCCCACTGGGAGCGTGTTGAAAGATACCTCCCCCGCTCCTCTTGGGAGAGGTAGAAGCAGGGCTCCGTTGTGCTAAGCCATGGGCTCCCGGGGCTCGTCGGTCCTTCGGTGTTCACTGCGGTTCAGTCGGGGTCGGCCTGGCCGGGCGGGGGTAAAGGAGACTCGCACAAGTGGGAGCGCCGCGGCTGCCGGCTCTGTGCGTCGGGAATTCCCGAGCGCCTCCCGCCCGACCTCGGACACCCGCCCGCCCCCGGCCAGCGCCGCCGGCGCGGCCCGACCCCGACGCCGGGGAGGGGGGGCCG